>JASDQU010109455.1:29717-45787 GCA_032191745.1 Picea mariana
AAGGAGAAGATCATGGAGATTTGGTTGGAATATCTTATCCAAGATATATGAGAGATATGTGTGAGGATTTAAAGGGATTATATTTTGTAATAATGGAAAATAGGTTGAGAGAATAGTGGATCTGTAATAATGAGATGGTTATCTTATCTTCAAGGCTCTCATGTATAAAAGAGAGAGCTTTCTCTTCATGAGGATTCAATTAGAATTAGATTATTCAAGTAGAATAGGAGTTAGATTATGTAATTAGAATTAGAGTAGTCATTAGGATTCGAAAGAGAAAGGGATTCTTAGCTTTGATTCATGGTTTTGGTTTTTATGCTTTTATTATTTTGTTATGAAGATTGATTTGATTATTGAATGTAAGATTGTTTCATTTGTGAGAGATCTCATGTGTTGCTGTGCCATTTAACTCTTCACTTGTTGTAGCTGCTTTTCCTTCATGTAGTTCTCCATTTCTAGATTAATTTCCTTCACGCAATTTCTCATTCTTAGAGTAATTTCATTTATGCAACTAGATTAATGATTCTATTTCAGTCGTGTGTTAGATTAATGATTCAATTTCAGCTGTAGATTAAACATTAGATTAGATTAGTCTCGCTTCAATCTTGCATATACTTTGCATGTGCTTCATCAGTTTACGACCCCCGGGTTGAAAAATTAGATAAGTTGGGCAATTACTACAATGCAATTAATTCAACATTAGTTCGGCCCAATATAACGACTGTTGTTCCCTTGTTACGATTGTTGTTCCTTTTTCTATTCATTTGAACGAGACGATTGTTGATCCTTTTGTTGTTCATTTGAACGGGACGATTGCTGTTCCTTTTGCAAGTCATGTTGTTCCTTTGAATAGAACAATTTTCATTCCCTTTACAATTGTTGTTCCTTTACAGGTGTTGCATCTCTAGAGGTTGGGTATTGAAAACGAAAGTTAAGAACCTACGTAGGCGATAAGGAAAATGATTGTGCCAGTGCCTACCTTTGGTTGATGCATAGAGGTTGTTTTTAGGACATCTTTAGAGCCCAACAGCTTGTACCAGATTACCTTGGGAAAGGAAAAAACACCCACTTATGCTAATAGGAAAGCCAAGTGGGATAATAGGAATGACGAAGCACATGGAATAATTGAAATTTCCATCTCTCCTCATTTAAGGTACCACCTTCAAGATATTGATGACCCCAAAGAAGCTTAGGACATGATTGAATCTGTGTTTGGTAAACTCAATATTATTCGAGAACAACAGTTAGAAAATCAAATATTGACCTTGAGTCCAAATGATTTTTCTTGCCTTGGAGACTATCTATCTAGGTTTAAAACACTCAAAATTTTATGTGAATAATGTAATATAAATATGGAGGAAGAGCGTTGCATCTATCTTATTCTTTCTAAGCTAGGTAGTGCATATTCTGTTTTTGTATCTACCTTTTATTCCATGAGAGAGGCTCTAGGGGAAGAAAATTATGAAAAACCCAGTCTTGAGTCCTTTTGTGCTTCTTTGATTCGAGAGGAAGATAATCTTGTACAATTTGGAGTGATCAACACTGCAGGTCCCTCCAACAAAGATTTAGTTGTCCAACAAAAAGATAAACCCAAGTATCCCAAGAAGCAACATCCTCGCTACAGCAACAAACAACACAAGGGTCCCAAACCTGCTCAGACAACTTCAGCTCCTATTGGGGACAAAGGAGCAAAATATGAAAGTAAGAATACTAATAGACATTGCAACTTTTGTGATAAATATGGTCATGATGAGTCCAAATGTTTCAAGAAGATGGCATCTTTAGAAGCAACGATGAAGAAACACAACATCAGTATTGATTCTACTTCTTCTTCTAACGGACATGCACTTTCTGCTTCTGGTTTCTCCTTCAATTCAAATTCTACTACTACTACTTCTTCTTATGAGTGGCTTATTGAATCAGGAGCATCTTATCATATGGCTAAGGATAAAGCCATATTTTCCGCTCTAAATGAATGTAACACCAAGAAAATATTTGTTGGTGATGATAGATCTCTTAGCGTTGTAGGATCTGGAACAGTTCAAGTAGATAATGGTCATTTCAACGATGTATTATGTGTTCCAAGTCTTTCTTGTAACCTTCTATCAGTGTATCAAATCACTCATTCAGGTAAAGGTAAAACCGTCGAGTTTTCAACTCACCAAGTTGTAATCAAGGATCTAAAAGATCCTACGCATGTTCTTCAACTGGAATTGCTAATGATATTACCAGATTGTACAAGTTTGACAACTTTGGGTCATCAACGTTTTCATAAGTTTTTGTTTCTCATAGCGATGACTTGAGCAAACTTTGGCATGAGCGGTTTGGTCATCTAAACTATCGCTCATTGTAGCAACTATGTAATCAACAGATGGTGACTGGTCTTCCTCTTGTTTCATGCAGAGATGGTGTTTGTGTCGGTTGTGTTCTCGGAAAACATCATTGGGACAGTTTTGACAAGCGTGCCTCTTGGCACGCCTCGGGTCCTTTGCAGCTTGTTCACAGTGATTTGCGTGGTCCACTTTCTTCTCCTTCTTTTTCTGGGTGCAAGTATTTCGTAACTTTCATTGATGACTTTTCCAGACGTACTTGGGTTTACTTCTTAAAACTCAAGAGTGAAGTTTTTGACAAGTTTTTGTCCTACAAGGCCCTTGTAGAAAAGTAATCTGGACATCAAATTCAAAGTTTAAGAACAGATAATGGAGGCGAATATGTGAACAATAATTTTACAAGCTACTGCACTACACAGGGAATCCAAATGCAACACACTGTTCCATATACACCACAACAAAATGGTGTTGCTGAGAGAAAGAATCGCACATTAAAAGAAATGGCTAATTGTATGATCCAATCTAAGGGATTAAGTCTAGAGTATTGGGCGGAAGCCATCAACTTTGCAAATTACATAGTAAATCGCACTCCCACAAAGGCTCTTAAAAATATAACCCCGGAAAAAGCTTGGACTAAAATTAAACCAGATGTAAGTCACTTCTGTGTATTTGGTAGTATAGCATGGGCTCACATTCCTGATGAGAAAAGGAAAGCATTGCAGCCTAAAAGTGAGAAGTGTGTATTTGTTGGTTATGCTGAAGATGTCAAAGGTTACAGACTTCTTCAATCATATTGTAATGAAATTATTATTAGAAGAGATGTTAAATTTGATGAAAATCTCTTGGCCTGCGAGCCTAATTCGGTGATTGTGCCTTCTTTGGCCTGCAAGCCATCTTCGACGTTTGTGCCTTCTTATGATCTGGTTTCTTCTTCAGATGATGACAGTGAGGATGAAAATCCATCTCCGCCTGCTCACCCTCCTCCAGATGAGTCCTTTGAACCTGAACCAGCACCAGCTCCACCGCTTCCTAGATGGGTCCGTTCAACACGAGAAGCAATTGGTGATCTTGTCGATGATCCTTCAGATCAACATCGGACATGTTCACAGTTCCAGCGAGCCTCTTCTCTTTTGGCTCAAGTTTCAGAAACTCATGATCCAGAGACATTTGCAGAAGCTTCAGGTCATCCAGATTAGGATACAACAATGAATGAAGAGTATCGTTCTTTAATGGAAAGTGATACTTGGGATCTTGTACCTCTTCCAAAAGGAAGAAAACTTGTTAGATGCAAATGGGTCTACATAACTAAGTATGCATCAGATGGAATTTTTGAAAAACACAAGGCTCGATTAGTTGCCAAGGGATTTTCCCAAGTTGAAGGAATTGACTATAATGAAACCTTTTCCCTTGTAGCAAAAATGAATTCCTCCACCTTGTTCTTGCCCTTGCTGCCTCACATAAATGGGAGTTCCATCAGATGGATGTTAAATCCGCGTTCTTGCACAGAGATTTGCAAGAAGAAATCTACATGGAACAACCTCCTGGCTATGTCTAGAATGACTCTAGCCTTGTTTGTCGCCTCAAGAAATCTCTTTATGGTCTCAAGCAAGCTCCCCGAGCTTGGTATGCCAAAATGGATAGCTTTTTTATTGCCACCATTCTGATCCTAATGTCTATACCAAGAAAGTAGGAAGCCATCTCATAATCCTTGTCCTTTATGTTGATGACCTTATCCTTACTGGTAATAACTCAAAACTTTTAAACCATGTGAAAATCAGCCTTAAGAAGAAATTTGAAATGACAGACTTAGGCTTTTTGCACTATTTCCTTGTCCTCCAAGTTTTGCAAACCAATGAAGGAATTTTTCTTTCCCAGTCTAAGTATGCTTGTGACCTTCTTCATCGCTTTCACATGGACGTTTGTAAACCAACCCCTCCTCCCTTCCAGTCTAGAGTCAATATTTTTTCCACATGTACTTCTCCTGAAGTTGATGCCACTCTGTACCTTCAGTTAGTTGGTAGCCTCTTATACTTGACTCATACCCATCCTGATCTTTCCTTTGTTGTTGGTATTGTTGCTCGATATATGCAAACACCCCATGAAAGCCATTGGAAAGCAACTAAAAGGATACTTCGCTATGTTCGTGGTACAGTTCAGTTCAGGATACATTACAGTTCAGTGGGGACTCCTTTATTGGTTGGTTTCACTTATTCAGATTGGGCCAGATACCCTGATGATCGAAAGTCTACTGCAGGTTATGTTTTTAGCCTTGGTTTAGGACCTGTCACTTGGGCCTGTAAGAAACAACAGGCTATTGCACTTTCTTCAACAAAAGCAGAGTACCGAGCAGTGGTAAATGCAAGTCAGGAAGCCCTGTGGCTTCGACAGATCCTTTCAGAGTTTGGATTCCAACACCAACATCCGACCAGCCTTTGGTGTGATAATCAGAGTGCCATCAAGCTCGCCAAATACCCAATTCAACATCAGCGTAGCAAACACATCGAGCTACACATGCACTTCATCATAAAGCTCATTCATGATCAAGTTATTGAAGTGCTCTTTTTCCCTACAGAAGATCAAGTTGCAGACATTTTCACAAAGTCTCTTACAGAAGCAAAGTTTTCCAAATTTCGATCTATGTTAGGAGTTCAAGAAGTTTTCATTAAGGGGGGATAGGCTCTAATGCCTCCTTCCCTCTCCTATTGTGTCACTATTGTAAATCCTTCAATCCTATCCCAAGTTGTTCTTAAGGGGGGATGTTAGGACATTTAGACACTTAGGAGTTAGTAAGATCTACTTGGTCTATTGTGTCGTTAGGTAAAAGTTTGTTTTCTAGTGTGTTTCTTTAGTATGCATTAATATGCATTTGTAGTTAGGAAATCCAATGGTCACGATATGTTCCCAACATAGAGTGATCCGACGGTTCATACTCTCCTCAATCTTAATGGTCATTGATATGTGGTTTAACACCCGATTGGTCCATGATCTCTATTTAAAGAGCATGGAGGGTCATTTGTCGATGGTCGATTGTGAGAAAATCTCTTGTAAAATCTCTCTGTAATATTTTTCTTTGCATTAATAAACTGCTCCAAGTGGTCGCGTTGGTTGGGGCCATGGATGTTTCCCCGTAGGGGTTTTACCACGTGAAAACATTGGTGTGTTGATCTTTGATCTGGTTATGCGAATGTTTACTGAAGGTGTTCGTCCTCTGTTGGAATACCTGTGTTGTCGAACATGGAGGGCGGTATTAACCTCAGGCCACAATAGCAATTGGTGATATTGCAAGACTTGGTGGAAATGGATCTTACAGTCTCCCTAGGCATTGTTCCTTAGAGGAAAGGGTTGAACAAATTGAGCTATCCCTTGGGGCTTCTTAATCATGAAAACCAAGAAGATTTGGGAAAGATTCTGTGTGATATTTTTTACCATAGAAACAAAATGTTAAATCAAATCGATTATCAATTTTATTATGGTTTGATAGACCAAAATTCGTCTTGATGGATAGAAATCATCATCATCATCATCATATACATGACAACTCATTTATCACTAAACTCCATCTAGATACTCAAAATTTATTTCATACAAAAATAATTAGCTAGAATTTTAACAATGCATAAGTTGTGAATGTAATCGCCACTATTTTCTCCAAAAACCATATAACATGTTTTAAAAGGTATTTTATAGTAGATCATATTATTGAAATTCATTAGGATATTAGGTGATTGAAAAAATAATTGTTACTTTATTTTTTCTATTGATGTTGTTTCTGTGGATGAGTAAATGAAGAAGACACCTATGTGCATTGTTACTCCCCCCCCCCATGCCTAGGATTAACTAGAGTACATCATGTCTCGTGGCCTGCAATGGAGAACATGATCCCAACCATGATGATCATCATCATGTCCATAGATGAAAGCCCAACAACCCCCCTTATTCACTTTTTACATCTACAGGTCAACCAAGGCTCATCACATTAAAGCAACCCAGAGTATGGGAGATGGTAAGCCATCATCACCATGAGGTATGCTAGTCATTCTTTTATGCAAAGTGTTGTGCCTAATTTGTCGAGCACGTGGATGAGGATCTTTGGTTGAAGTTGGATAATGGATCACTGATTTGGGAAATTGTGTCAATTGCCTTGTTTCACCTTGGTGCTTAACTTCTATGGCTTAGTCTCGTGTTGTCACCACCCAAGGAAAAGGGGTACTACTGGGGGGGTCTCACAAGGGTAACATTATGTTCCCCACCATATTTAACACTTTGCATCCTGAAACCTTTCATATTGTACTAAACTTCAGCAATGGGTCATGGTCCATTCTCTCATGAGAAGAGGGGTTGAAGGCCCAGAGAGTGTTTCACAGCTACCATAAAGGAATAAGAAAATGATGCTAAAGAAAGAAAGGAATGATAACAAAGAGGACTAAAAAAATCCATCCCAAACTTGAGCTCTACTCTTTTAGTGCTCACCCCAGTGCAAAAAATCAATGTTAATGACTTGAAACCTTACAAAGGGGACTTGCAAATATAATAAAGCATGACTTATAGAAAATAAAGTGTTATAACCCTAAATTGCACCACACATGCAGACCTGGCATCAAGCCAGCTTACTTACTATTTTTGTCAAGATAATACAGAACAACTCTTCTTAAAAACACAATTTTTTAAGATGTACGCGCCCTGCACCACTACTGCCTGTGTATGAACACCAGCTACACCACTACTTCCCGCGTACGTATTCTAGCTACGCCATTACAACCCGCGTATACCCACAAAAGTTGAAAAAAAAAAGTTGCAAGGGATTCGTTGAGATTACGGGCTAGTGGGTAGTTTCCCAACCAATTGACTGCCTATAGAGCATCACCCAAACTCAAGCCTCTACGAACGCGGATGGGGGAAATTAGGGATCCCCTTCGTCGTCTAGTAATCCCTCGACCTCAAATATCTATATGTTAAAAGGTTAATCTCACTTAGCTACTAGGGCACATGATTACGAAACACCAAGTACTATAAAAAAGGGTAAAGAAGCTGAAAACTCGTCTGTTCCTCTCTAGATCGAGAGAACCATGGGTGAAACAATGTCATGCATCCTGAAAGGGGTGTTCAAGAAGGCTTCACATAATCCAAACGTGAGGGCCACCCATAACTACTATGTGGTGGAAGATTTGTCACAAACCCCTTGCGCCATGTCTTCTTTGGAGGTCGTCCAGAGCTGGCCTTCGCAAAGAAAGGATTTGCTAGCTGCGCAAAATCAACTGGACGCACTGGTCCCACATCTGTATATAAAAAATATAAAGTTGTTAAGTACTCCAGTATACATAAATTTGATATATATAAAAAGAAACTAAAAAATTAAAAAACTTTTAAAAACAAACGTACCTAATTCTCCTCACTCTACTCCGGGAGGTACGGGCATGTCAGGATCCCTGGAGAAGTTGATCCCGGCATAGGGGTAGTCCTCTATAGCTGGAATCTGCCGAGACCACCAGTCGAAAAAGGTATCATCGAAGGCCTCAATGGTCCTCCCTCGCCCCTGTCATGGAAACAATGTTTCCCATCTGCACACTGCTGGGAAGGAGGCCACGTGCCCTCGTACTGTCTCTCGTGGACTAAGACTAGGTACCCTCTCGAAGAAGAAAGAGCACAGAATAGTCCCAAACCCGAAGTTCTTGTTGTTCCACCCATGACACTCTGTGAGTTGTCTCTTCATGCACTCTAGCATGGTTGTACTCCAATCAAACACTCGTGCATTTAAGCATTGTATTGTGCAATGCATATGCGCCCGGGAGCCCTGTTGTAAAGCCGCAGATCCAATGATCTGCCCAAAAAGTAAAAATATCACTTTTAGTGATAGGTTGGTGATTTTGTGGATCGGTACTTGGGAACCCACTATATCTGTTTCGACCTCGCAGTGTTTCCAAATCAACTCGGCCATGTTGTGTGGCCCAGGGGGAAAAGCACGAAGGTTGACTAGTTCCCCTCTCCTCGATAGGCCATTCATAAAGTAAATATATTCATTCGTTGGAGTCAACAACTATCCCTCGAGCATAAATGTCCCTGCATCTAGGTGCCAATAATCCACCAAGGCGTTCAACAACCTGGGTTGTGCCCTCATGAGTGGACACCAGAAGAATTTCCACAACCCACATTGTTTTAATGTAGCGACAGCAGCAGGGTCTTCCTCGACCAGTATATAAATGTCCTCATGCTCCCTCTCTCTCCAATGGACATACATTCTGCAAAATGTCAAGTTCAAAGGGGAGTTAAATAATGCATTTTCATTTTTTCAATATGTTAGAGGGTGTACGCGGGTTGTATTGGGCAAAATCGCATATGTATGCGAGATGTACTGGGCACAGTCATGTATGTACGTGGGAAGATTATTCTTCGCCCGCGTGCATACGCGGGCTGTGCTTAGACAACCAACGTACACGCAGGGCCGACCTTTTTAAGGGTGCGCACCCCCCAAGAACTAAAAGAAATACATAAAGAAAGTATGGAAATGCAGGAGGGGCTAGTTTGTACTTACTTGGTCCAAGCGGAAGTTTGTTTTGTCCACTGAATCTCCCAAAATCAAATTCTTTAACAAAGGGGTGTTTTTGACTTTTCGGTCAATTCTCAATTTGCAATGGTGATAATGAGCTCCCAACTTTTATATATAGACTTTTTGGCCCTTTTTGCCATTTTTGGACCTTCGTTGTCATTTTTTCTGGCTTGAAAATCATGTAATGTGGTTCTTGAGTTTCTCATTGGATGTTACGATACACTTTGCTTTTGGTTCAACAAACTTTTTGGGAATTGGGGCACTTTTAAGGTCCTTCAGTGAAAAGTCATTTTTCTAACTTTGTGCATTTAAGTTAGAATTCCACCTCCACTTGTTGCACCTCGTTGTCTTTTTCTCTTTACCATAGGATCGACCCCACTAAATTGAGACACGGAACCATCATTGTTGCTCTAGAAGTGTCGTAATTTAGTGGTAGAGCCTGCCTTCACATGGATGCCCTAGGTATATCCTGGTTTCATTTTGGTGTCCATGTCGTCGCTAATGACTATAGGCTCGGGAGTCCTTTTAGTCTTTTCTTGATTACGAGTTTGAGCCTTCACATGTCCGATATATTATCACTCTTGATCTCACCCTTAGGACTCGCAAAAAACGGGTCTTCTTTTAAGCCCTTTCTAGACCCTCTAAACATGAAAAGATTGTTGAGTGATCTTGTTTCCCTTCATGCTCACCAAACTAAAATTTGAAGGCACATTTTTTCGATGGTAGTTTACCCCTTTTCGGTCCGGATGGTCAATTGTACAAACAAAGGTATACTCTAGGAACTTTGGTTCGCTAGAAGAGTATTCTCAGGTATAAGTTTAACGCTTTTTCAGGCCCGAGGGACTAAATTTATGAAAAAGGAACCCCCACAGAGTCAATAGCTAAGCTCTTTTTAGACTCCCTAAAATTGAAAATATCACTGAGTGAGCTTGTTTCTTCACACTCGTTAAACTGGTCCAGAAGAACATCCATTATGGAGTCCATAGTTAAGCTCTTTTGAGAGTCCTTAAAAGTGAAAAGATCGTCGAGTGACCTTGTTCTTTCACACTCGTTAATTGGTTCAGAAAAACATCTACTGGCATGATTTTACCCCTTTTTTCCGGCTTGTAGATTAAGGAGAAAAAAGTTACATCTCGGGAGATTCATCTCGCCGGGAGAGTTCTCCGAAGTAGATTTTATACTTTTTCGGGCTAAGGAGACTAAATCTAGAAAAAGGCAGGGAGTCCATAGTTAAGCTCTTTTCAGACTCCTTGAAATTGAAAAGATTGCTGAGTCATCTTGTCTTTGTCACACTCGTTAAAATATTTTTGAATAGACGTCTTTTCGGTGCTAATTTATCCCTTTTTCGAGCCGAATAGACTATCTTCAAAAAAGGTACCTCAATGGAGTCTTCTTTTGCGCTTTTTCAGACTCTCTAAAAATGAAAAACCATCGAGCTTACCTTCTCTGGGCTCGCTTAAAATTACATTGAAGGGCGTTATCATTGTGTCCTATTAATCACATTTGCATTCCTGTGTCTTTGGCCTAATGTCGGCTCCATGTTGCTTTCAACTGAACCTTTGAAGCATGCTTTATACGCAAGCCTTGTAACACTTTGCCTTTGCCTCTTGACACCTTGACCCATGAAGGAATTTTCCTGAGTGTCATTCCCTGCACATGTCTCCTTGCTCTGATCATTAGTATGTTCCTTGCGCTTGGAACTAGTATGCTTGCGACACTCGTTCCTCCTTTATAATGTAGCATTATTTTGTTCTTTTTCAAGCTTTCAAAATATTGAAAAAGACAAAAAAATCAAATATACCCCAAAAGAGGATGGGAATTTTTTTTTCTTTTTATGGCAACACAATGAGTCGCCCTTGGAAAAAGCACATCCTTTCATTTGTTCGTCAAACTTTGGGATATAATATGACCTTAGGAAGTTGTTCTCATAACATAGAGTTGTGTCCTCCTCTGTTTGGTTATTCTTCCAAACATATGGAGAGTTTTCATTGCTTCCTGCATCGTGAACTTATGTTAATGTCATGTTGCCTAAGTCTGATCATTAGTTGTGCTATTGTCCAAGGGAATTTTTACCCAACTTGAGTCGGCCTTTCTGCAGTTTGTCTTTTGACCTCATGCTCGGCCATCCCTAAAGTCCAATCAAGTCCTTGTTCGAAATCAATGAAGTTCTCTGAATGATCATCAAGATTCTCTTGTCTGTTCCCCAACGAGTTATCGAAGACCTATGGGTAGTGAAGTTGTACACTCACATTACACTCCTACCCGAGTTTTGAAGATCTTGAATTTGTTGCTCGAGCTATGAAGACCTCATCTCCAGCCATCAGGTGTCGTTGGCTTCTTGAAGATGGATACTATACATGTATATCTTTTATTTTGATATGTAGATCCGTTGTGTATTGCTCGCGGCTACACTTTATATAGTTATATGACATGGATCTGCAGTGTTTTTGATTGACAACCATGATTTGTTTCATCTCGAGCATGGATATGCCCACCTCGGTGAGACAATTGTTATTTTGTAGATGGCACCCCCCAAACTCTGGTCCCAGACTCACTCACTTCGTACGCTGGTAAATATTTGTAATGTATTTTGGCCATCAGATGCTCTTCTGACCTCACACATTAGGGGGCATCTGTTATAACCCTAAATTGCACCACACATGCAGACCTGACATTAGGCCATCTTACTTACTGTTTTTTCTAAGCCGATACATAACAATAAAAACACAATTTTTGAAGATGTGCGCATCCTACACCACTACTGCCCGCGTATGTACGCTAGCTGCACCACTACTGCCCACATAGTATGCTAGCTGCACCATTACAGCCCGCGTATACCCACAAAAGTTTCAAAAAATAAAAAATTGCAAGGGATTCGTTGAGATTATGGGCTATTGGGTAGTTTCCCAACCAATTGACCACCTATAGCCCATCACCCAACCGAATAAACATATTTTTGTCATATAAAAAGAGGTGTTGGGGTCTCATTTCAAGGAGAAACATAGCAACAATGAAACTCTGCCCATTTTTTTTCCCCCTCGCCCCAAGAATTTGCAGCCACATTGTGAGTTTTGATACATAATTCCCTATTCTTGCCTTTTTCCTCATCCATAAACCCATGCCCATTCTCTAGAGAGAAGTGTGAGAGAAGAAGGATACGTGGAAGCAGTTGGAGCTTAGTGAAGAGGAGCCCAGGACCAAGTTCGAGGAGTATTCACTGATCTCATTTTGTAAGTAACTCTGTGAGATTAATATAAAGAAGTACTTTTTCCGTCCCGCCATATGATGTGTTCAATCTTCATGTTTGATTTACATTTTGTTATGACATCTAACCCACTAATTCATATATAGAATACATGTTCGTAGTTTCTTGTTTGTCTTTTGGTGAATGCAGGTCAGCCTTTGGAGGATATTTTCATTCGAGAAGAAACCAAACACATAGGGATCAACACCGCACGCGGAGTTTAAGGTAAGACTACTAGATCCCTATACTTTGTACTTTATGCATGAATGTGGGGTTTTGTCGGGATAGTTGTTAAAAGTAGGAGACTTTAGACGGTTAGCTCTGCCTGCACTTTAGAACCCTAATGTAGTCTGTAGGGGGGTTTTCCCACTATAGCAGGAAGATAAGAGGGATTGGAAAAAGTAGCATGTAAATATGGGGTAGCTCAAGAGCAAGTGCTCCCTCCACAAAGGTGCTCATAGAAATGGATTCAATGACACCATTAGCCATGAAGCTAGCCCTAAAACCATATCACTATCACACTTACTCTTGAAGGGTTTTTACTTTTCCTTGTCACTCTCGGGACCTATCCCTTGCACTTATAGTTGAAGTGCAAGGGTGATTTTATTTCCTGCCTAGGTGGTGCACCTAATAGGGTTGGACAAAGGCCCTTCCATACTTAAACTTGGTAACTCACATGGGGTCATGGGTTGGTGTGATGCTTGAAAGGGATACCAAGGTGAATTGTCTTACATGGATTATATCTTAAGTTTAAACTTACTTTGCATGTTTTAAGGACTAATGTTTCTTATGAACTTTGGCTAGCCATATTTTACACTTTGATTTGTTTTGAAATGGCCTTGGCATGGTTCTTTGAGGGACATCCTGGGATTGTCCCCAGGATGTTGTGCCTTATTTGCAAGAATTTTGGCATGTGTGATGGAGAGAAGTGGGTTATCCAGTGACTCACCACCCTCAGATATTGGATCTCACGTCCTTAGAACCCTGGAGGATGGACATATGGGCTTGGTTTGAGCAGATTCAATCATGATGGCACACATATGGGTTGGAAGCCCAACAAGATGGGCAGAGTGCCCCAGGGCCTATTTACGCACAAGATGCAAGATGTTGCAACAACAATGACTCAAGAATTATTCAAAGATGAGATGCATCCCTCCTATCCTTGGACACAACACCTAGAGGCCCTTGATGTAACATTCTAGGGTTGGACATTGTTAGGGTTTGATGGATGGATGTGTACCAGAGATGATTTGGAATGACCTTGGGTGAAGAAACACCTCACTTGAAATTTCTTGATCCAGGTGGATATTGGTGGCCACCCACCTATTCCAACTAGCTCATCTTGGAAGTTTTCCAGTTTGGCAGTTTTTTCCTAGTTTTTGGGTCCTAAACATCTGGGACTGTTTTGAGGCCCTAAACAACATTTTTAGGGATCACCACAATCAAAATATAAATAGAGTCATAGTTTGATTTCAAAATGTGTAGTCCTCAGATAGACCTTTGCAACGGTATATTGTGTGCCTAAAACGAAGATCGTATGCAAAAGTTACGACCTCGGGAATTTGATGTACCAACTTACCCCAACGGGGCCCACATGACTTTTGGCACTTCATCTCCTAGGGTTAGGTTTTTGGATGTATATGGTTTTGTCATTCATGTTTATTGTAAAAATTATTTCAGAGCCTCATTGTTCTCATCTTCTTGCGAATGAGCACAATCGTCACATCTCTTCTCAGAGATAAGACGCCACCATTCTAGCAAGATTGTTTTCAGTCTGCATTTTATAGTTTCAACAAATTTCTTTATCGAATAGAAGCTAGTTTTAGTGTATCTTTGTTATTGTTCATTGTTTCTTTGTGTTAATAATAATAATAATAATCTTTTTTCGTTTCGTTCTTCTCATAAAATCTGGATCAATGGTATTAGACCAGTCTACTCCTTTCCGTTCTTAGTGCATGTCCCCAACAAGGTCAAGGTACAAAGAGTTGGGTGTTGAGCTTGTTTCTCTTGAGGAAAAGAGCTCTTGCACACCCAAGCAATCTTCCATGGTGAGAGAAAATAAATATGACAAGACATGAGATCTAGAAAAGTGTGCCCTCCCCTAAGGATCACTTTGGCACTCTCAGCGCACCTTTTCAGTGGCTGGATCTCCCAGAAAGTGAAACCCTAGTTTCACAAAGTACCAGAAGTACCAGAAAACTAGTGTACCAGAAGTACCAGAAGTACCAGTGTACCAGAGGTACCAGAAGAACCAGTCCAGAAATTCGTAGATCAAATTTGGAAGAGAAAAAGTTGGATTTTCTCATATCCAAACACACAAGGCTACTCGCCTCAGCCAAGCGCACCTCCTAGTAAGTTCAGATTTTGATTTTGAGCACTTTCATTTTTTGGTCATTTTCCTAGATCTAGGTAAAGATGTCTGCAAGCATTAAGCTTGTTGACAAGATAGAAGGAGTGGAAAACTTCCGTGCCTGGAAGTATAGGATTGGCCTCATTCTTGAAGAGAATGACCTAGCAAGATTCGCCAAAGAAGTACCAGAACCCGCCGATGCTTCAGAAAAGGCAAAGCATCAAAATGACACAATCAGAGCCAAAAGAATCATTGCAGATTCAATCAAAGACCACCTGATTCCTTATGTGTCATCTAAGAAGACTTCGAAAGAAATGTTTGATGCCTTGACCAGACTATATGAAGGAAAGAACATAAACCGGAAGATGAATCTAAGAACTCAACTGAAGAATACAAGAATGCATCCAAGAAGAAACAAGAGTAGCGAATTGTGAAGTGTTACTAGCAAGAGATGATGATCAATCCCTAGCTACTCACACTAAAGGGGGAAGGAAGAAACCCTACTTCCAAAAGGAGACTCATAAAAAGCCTCAACAGTCAAACAAATTCAATCATAAAGAATCTCCTCCAAGGAGATTTCAGAAGAAAGGACAACGAAAGGAAAGGGACTATTCATCTGTACAATGCTATCATTGTGACAAGATGGGACACATTGCAAAGTTTTGTCTAGCCAGACGAGAAGAATACAAGAGAAAACATAAGAGGCTCCATGCCCATGTAGTCAAGGATGAAGAGCCACCCGCAAAGATGATAAGAGAGCAGATCAAAGACCATGTCTTGATCTCGGTCCTCTCAAGATCTGTAACATCCAGAAAGGACACTTGGTTCATTGATAGTGGTGCATCCAAGCACATGATGGGACAAAGAAACATTCTCTCTTGTATCTCAGAAAATAAGTTTTCTCAGAAAGTGACACTTGGAGATGATTACCAATATCCCATCAAGGGAGTGGGAGAATCAAACCATAAACTGAATTCAGGGAATTCACTAAAAATGAAGGACGTACTATCTGTACTAGGCTTGAAGAAGAACCTACTCTCCATTTCATCTTTATAAAAGAAAGGCTTTAGAGTTGCCTTTATAGATGGAGAAGTTCTTATGTGGGCTAGAGGAGAAACCTTAAATGAAGCAATCATCATTGGAAGTGAAGAAAATGGCTTTTATAAACTAAAGGGTCACTCAGAGGCTGCCATGACCCATGCCATTGAAAACTCATGTGAACTTTGGCATAGAAGGTTATCCCACATCAACTACAAGGCACTACCATACATATGCAAAGTAGTCACAGGTTTACCGGAACTCAAAGGTGACCATAAAGGCATATGCAATGGATGTGCACAAGGGAAGAACATCAAGAACACGTTTTCGAAGAGGGACAACAAGACAAAAGGAGTCCTAGAACTCATCCATTCAGATGTATGTGGCCCAATGCCATCATCCTCCATTAGAGGGTATGTATATTATGTATCATTCATTGATGATTACTCTCGTAAAAACTGGATATATTTATTGAAAACTAAAGATGAAGTGTTCAACAAGTTCAAGGAATTCAAAGCCTTGATAGAGAACCTTTCTGAAAGAAATATTAAGATACTCAGGTTA
>JASDQU010109455.1:45837-59720 GCA_032191745.1 Picea mariana
CATCCTCCATTAGAGGGTATGTATATTATGTATCATTCATTGATGATTACTCTCGTAAAAACTGGATATATTTATTGAAAACTAAAGATGAAGTGTTCAACAAGTTCAAGGAATTCAAAGCCTTGATAGAGAACCTTTCTGAAAGAAATATTAAGATACTCAGGTTAGATAATGGAGGAGAATATACCTCAAAAGAGTTTTTGAACTTCTACAAAGATGTTGGGATCAAGAGGGAACTCACTACTCCCTATAATCCCCAACAAAACGGTGTAACTGAACGAAAGAACAAAACCATATTGGAAGCTGTGAAGACTATGATCCATGATCAAGATCTTCCTATGTGCTTATGGGCAAAAGAATCAATGGCAGCTGTATATGTGCAGAACCGATTGTCCCATAGTGCACTTGGGCTTTGTTATCTCCGATATCTGGGGATAACTAGGAGATCATGTCTCGAGGCCCACAGGTCCTAGACATGGAGTACCGAGAGCAGGATTGACCTGAGCATGGCCCTGGAGGGCCCATCTTTCTTCTTCTTTGCCACATTTGTCCTGTCAGTAGCAGTGGCTTCCATCACCACCGGCTTGGACTTGCATCGGAGAAGACTCTTGCTCCATGAGGTAATTGGTCTGAGGTATCATGGTATGTGTCATATTTGATCGTTATAACCTTCTTATATATGCGTTAGGTTCCTTTCATTTCTGATGACTGCTTGGATCTTACACTAATCCACTGGACCATTGGTGGGGTGATTGATGGGGTGACTTAGCAAGCTTGTATTCATGGGTTTTGGTTAGCCACCAAGGGGGATTTGCAGATCCATCGTTTCTCTCCCATCATTCTATCATTTTTCATCTTATCTCCCGCACATCTATCCCATTCCCCTAGTCCGGCCATTAGGATGACCTTTTGAGGGTTACACTTTGTCTTGTGGGAAGAAGGGGCTAAAGGCCCAGGGGGAAAAGCAACTGGTAAAAGATAAAAGCCATAGGAAATAAAACCTAGAGATGCTTCGCCCAGGGGATCCCCGAGAAGGCAATAAAAAAGCCTCTCGATAAGAAATTGAAGGGACCCTAAGAAAAATAATAAAACAAGACCTAACCAAGAGGATGGGAGGTCTCATCACGAGCCGACCCATTATGTTCATAGGTATCCAGCAGTATGACATTGCCACTATCTGGTCACCATGCCAGGGCAGTGACCTTTGGTTGCATGGCCAAGGGAAAGGGGGTCTCATCACGAGCCATCCTTATCATTTCTGTGAAGATACCAGTGGGTAACACTGTCAACTCTGGTCACCATGCCAAGGCAGTGTCCTCTGGTCATACCTTGAAGTAAAAAAGAAAGAAAAGCAATAAAAGAAAAATAAAGGCAATAAAGGGCTTGGAAAAAAAATGCATCCATGACGGGTACAACTCGCCTCCTACAAAGGAACCCATAGACAACACCTGCCCTTGGTCTTACTGTGACTGGACATCCCTAGACCACATCACCTCATAAAAACATGGCTTGAATGATCTTCTGAGGAAAATTTCCATCTCTTGTGGGTATTATCCCAATAGGTTGTTCTGTTGGTCTTCTTCAGCTTTGTATAGTAGATCTGTGTAATGTCTTTGAGCTCTTAGATGATATGCTAGGGATTTCATGCATGTATTTGATAAATTTAATAATGAAATATGATTGACATTGATATGATCCCTAGGACTGATGAACCCATGGAGGGCGTAGTCTTTGATGTGCAGAACCATGCCCGACGGACAGGTACCAGTGGACCGATGCACATGGCGATATGATCAGTTCAGACCTCCATGGGGCTGAAGAGCCCATCAGATGGTTGCTAGGATGGCAGAGGTAGAACAACGCTGTGATGAAGAATTTTCACGAAGAAGACAAAGGGACGTTCCACCAGGACACCATAACAGAGCCCGACCTAAGGGGGGATCACCCACTGCAGATGGGATGATGGTTTTTGATGGACAGGATGTCACCTAAGGTAGCTGGACGTTTATCTGGAGCATGTGGCAGTGTGCTGGGGTCATTTGGCACGTGTGGCAGCATGGAGAATCCCTGGAAGGGCCAACATTTTGCTTCTTGGATGTTGATCTTGCCCAAAAAGGGCCAACGTCTCCCTCAGAGGGGCCTGACGTCTCCCTTTTTGAGATCATATTGTGACATTTTAGCATTTAATGTGATAAACAGTGTGATATTGTTAGTCATCCTTGTCGGCTGTTTTAATGACCTATTTTTGTAATTAAAGGTCATAAGATTGGTATAAATAGAGGACGTTGGACGTCATTTTAAACATAACACAACTCACTCTCTTGTGAGAGAAACATTTTAGTCTTTTGTCTTGGTATTTTGCTCTTGGAGTTGAGGCGCTACACTTGTGGAGGATCATTCTTGGCATTCTTATGGTGTTTTCTATCATTGGAAGGTTTACAACTAGGGTTTGATAAGCTCTCTATTGATTTGTAAGTGTATTTTTCATGCAAAACTTCTTAATTGAATGGTTGTAGGCTAAATCTCTTACATTTATGGTTACATTGTTATTATTTTGCTTAATCATTGAAACCCTAGGTAGCAAGCACACAAGTAGGTCCTTGCTTCATGTCCCCATGATAGAAGGCTTGTTTTAGCCATTGATTAAGGAGAACATAGCCTAGCCATTGCTACAGTAGTTCCCCTTTTTTTGAGTTAGTTTTGAAACATAAATTGAAGAAGGAAGACGTCCTAGGCCTAATTGAGTTTACACCTAGGGTTTTGACCTTTAGGGTTTGAAAGGCCTTGTCTTTGCAACACTTTTCATCCCTAGATTTGTGTTTTGAACCTAGCCATTTTTTGCCAAGGATTTTTTAAGGAAAGAGGAAGGAGCATGAGGCCTTGCTTAAGCAACACCGGAATGAGCCTCCTCCCCTTAGGGTTTTGACTTTGTGGCCCCGCCATTGCAGCACTAGAAAGCCTAACTCTCTTGTCCTTGAATTTAGATTCTCCCAAGACTTTAGCCTTGCTCCTTGACTCCATTATACCCTAAGGCACTAGTCTATAACTCCAATGTTGAGATTCTTGTGTTAAAACAACCTTTTCAAACTTCTCAAATTTAAAACCCTAACTAACCCTAACATCTCACTAACCCTAATCTAATGATGACATCATGCCTAGTTTGAAACTTTGGCTAGTATAAAAAGTTGCGTCTAGGTCATCAAATGATAGACTTTGATGTGTGGATAAATTTCATTGGCCTATTTTGCAAAATGTCCACCTCTTTGCCTATCAAACTAACCCTAGGACTAGGTTGACGTCATCTCTAGTATAGTGACGCAGCAACCTTTGTGTGAGAGCATATTAATGATATTTGATGCGTTGTGATAATTCAACAATTGATTTCATACATTGAATGCTATATCATTTCCGGTGTTATTGAGAAGTAATATTATAAGACACAGTTTTTTTTTTTTTTTTGCAATCATTGACTTCGTCAATAATCACTGCTATATGTGCTCATATATAATAAAGATAGTCATTAATTCATGAAGTACTGACCACTGTTGCACATTTTAGTTTTATTTGTTGCCTTGTCTTGCAAATAGGTGCCTATCTTGTGGTTTATCTTCTCTTTGACTATCTTCTTGGCGGTAATCTGTGAAGGGAAAACCTACTTTAACCTCTTGAGCCTTAATCCTTTGACCCTTTTCCTTTCAACACCCCAGATTACCTAGGGATGTCTCCCTTGGGCTTAGCCACCCTAAATAGAAAGAGCCCCCCATGGAGGTGACAGTGGGTGGGGAAGCTCCTATTACGCCAGTTTGGTCCCTTCATTCCAGCTACTTGACCTAGACTACAAACTGAGCGATAACAGACTCAAGACATCGGAAGAGATGTTCACCGGAAAGAAGCCAGAGGTAAGCCATTGAAAAATATTTGGCTGTCCAGTGTTTATTCATATACCTAAAGAAAGAGAAACAAGCTGGACCCTTCAGGAAAGAAGGGAATATTTGTGGGATACTGTGAGGTCTCCAAGGCCTTCAGAATCTATATACCAGGTCAACATCACATTGAGATCAACAGGGATGTGACCTTTGATGAAGATGCAGTGCTCAAGCAATCTAAACTATGCCAGCTTGAAGAAGTATATGAAGAGGAACCCGTAATCCCTAGTACTCAAATGAGGGAGGTTCCCAGAGCTGCAGAACCAATGAGGGAAGTTGTAACTTCCCCTGATGAGGAAATTCTAGAAGACCATGATACAGTAGAAGTGCAAGAACCTCCTCAGATGACGATCCTTCATAAAATAAACCCAGCTTGGGCTAGAGAGCTTATTCAATATGGAGAGAAGTACAGTGTTCCCCAAGGAACTACGAGACAGGTGAAAAGACCAAAGCCATTTTCCAGTTATACGGCTTTGATGTCTGATCTCCTCGAAGAGGAGCCTACCTGCTTTGAAGAAGCCATTCAGAGGAAAGAATGGGCAGATGCCATGACAGAGGAATACCAATCCATAATGAAGAACAAAGTGTGGGAAATAGTTCCCAGACCGAAGAATAAAGATGTGGTATCCTCCAGATGGCTCTTCAAAATAAAACATGCTGATGATGGAAGTATTGAGAAGTATAAAGCAAGATTTGTCGCTCGTGGATTTTCCTAGAAGGAAGGCATTGACTATGAAGAAACATTCGCTCCTGTGGCCAGATACACTTCGATTAGGACCATCATAGCTCTTGCAGCTAAGATGAAGTGGAAGTTGCACTAAATGGACGTGAAGACAACTTTCCTAAACGGTGTCATCGAAGAGGAAGTGTATATAGAGCAACCTCAAGGATTTGAGGTTGAAGACAGGAAGTCTCATGTCTGCAGATTGAAGAAAGCCTTATATGTATTGAAGCAAGCTCGTCAGAGTTGATTGATGCCACACTGTACAGACAGATTATTGGATCACTGATGTACCTAAAAAACACTAGGCCAAAAATTTATTTTGCCGTGAGCACCTTGAGTTAGTTTCTGGTAGAACCCAGACGTGTTCACCTAGTGGCTGCAAAACATGTGATGAGGTACCTTAAAGGTACAATAGGTTATGGTATCAACTATGATGGAGATCATGAATTCACATTGAGTGGATATAATGATGCAGATTGGGCAAGAAGTGTTTCTGACAGGAAAAGCACTTCAGGATGCTGTTTCAGTATTGGATCTGTTATCCCTGATTTTATTGGGATAAACAAGAGATCATGTCTCGAGGCCCACAGGTTCTAGACATGGAGTACTGAGAGTAGGATTGACCCGAGCATGGCCCTGGAGGGCCCATCCTTCTCTTCTCTCATCAGATTTGTCTTGTCAGTAGCAGCAACATCCATCACCATCGGCTTGGTCTTGTATCGGAGAAGGCTCTTGCTCCATGAGGTAATTAGTCTAGGTATCATGGTATGTGTCACTTTTGATCATTATAACCTTTGAATGTATGCATCTGATCCCTTTATTTCTGATGATTGCTTGGATTTTACATTATCCCACTTGACCATGCTTGGGGAGATTGATTGGGTGCCCTAGCAAGCCTGTACCCATAGGTTTTGGTTTGCCACTGGGGGATTTCTGAAGAGCCATCGTCCGCTCCCATCATAGGATCACCTTTTCATCTTATCTCCTGCTCATCTATCCCATTCCGCTTGTCTGGGCATTAGGATGACCTGTTTGTAGGGCTGCACCTTATCTCATGGGAAGAAGGGGCTAAAGGCCCAGAAGGTAAAAGAAGCTGGTAAAAGATACAAGCCTAGAAATAAAACCTTGAGATGCTTCTCTTAGGGATCCCCGAGAAGGCAATAAAAGGTCTCTTAGCAAGACACAAGAGGGACCCAAGAAAAATAAACAAACAAGACCTAATTAAGAGGATAGGGGGTCTCATCACGAGCCAGCCTATTATGTTCATGGGTACCTAGCAGCATGACATTGCCATCATCTGGTTACCATGCCAGTGCAGTGACCTTTGGTTGCATGGCCAAGGGAAAGGGGGTCTCATCACGAGCCAGCCTTATCATTTATGTGAAAGTACTTGTGGGTAACACTGTCAGCTTTGGTCACCACGCCAAGGCAGTGTCCTCCAATTAGTCCTTGGATAAAAAGAATAAAAGAACAAAAAAGGAAACTAAAGAAAAGAATAAAAGGCAAAAAGGGGCTTGGAAAAACTTGCATCCATGACAGGTACAACTCACCTTCTACAAAGGCACCCATAGGTAAAACCATGCATCCTTGGGTCTCACTCTACCCTATATCTGGACATCCCTTTGCTACACCACATCATTTACATGGCTTGGATGAAAACCCTTGGGAAACTCTTCTTTTCTTATGGATACTAGCCTAATAGGTTGTCTTGCTCATTTTCCTCAGATTTGTATTGTAGGATTTTGTAACATCTTTGAGCTCTTGAATGATATATTAGGGTTTTCGTGCATATGTTTGATAATACTAATGATGAAATGTGATTGGCATTGCTATGATCCTTGTGACTGATGAGCCCATGGAGGGTGAAGTTTTCAATGTGCAGGACCATGCTCGACGAACATGTACCACTTGGACCGGTACACATGGGGAGATGATCAGTTCAGACCTCCATGGGGCTGAAGAGCCCATCATATGGTTGCTGAGTCAGAGGGGCAGAGACAGGACATTGTTTGACCAAGGTTTTACACCAGAGAAGAAGAGGATGTTCCATCAGAGACACTTTGGCTGAGTCAAGCCTAGGGGGATTCACCCACTTGCAGTGAAACGTTGGCCCCAGATGATCCAGGACGTCACCAGGAGGCTTGTGACATCATCATGAGCGTGTGGCAGATGGACAGGGTTGTTGGCACCTGTGGCAGCTTGGAGGATCCCAAGGAGGGTTAACGTTTGGTTTCCAGATGCTGCACTAGCCCCAAAAGGGCCTAACGTCTCCCTCAGGAGGGCTTGACATCTCACTTTTTGCTCATTTAGGGTTTTAAAGAAACATTTAATGTAAAAACAATATGATTTTGGTTTAAAGCCTTGTCGGCTAATTTTTATGACCTAAATTTAATTAAAGGTCATTGTTATCGCTCAGTTTGTAGTCTAGGTCAAGCAGCTGAAAGGTAAGGATCTAAACGGCGTAACAGGAGCTTCCCCACCCACTGTCACCTCGATGGGGGGCTCTTTCTATTTAGGGTGGCTAAACCCAAGGGAGACGTCCCTGGCAATATGGGGTTTTGAAAGGAAAAAGGATTAAAGGATCAAGGTAAGTTTTCCCTTTCACAGATTACCGCCAAGAAGATAGTCAAGATGAAGATAAACCACATAATAGGCACCTGTTTGCGAGACAAGGCAACAATAAAACTAATGCATGCAAATAGTGGTTATAACTTCATAGATTTATGACTATCAGCATAAATAGCAGTAATTATTGACGAAGTCAATGATTGCAAAAAATGACTATGGCTTATAATGTTACTTCTCAATAAACACTGGAAATGATATAGCATTCAATGTATATAATCAATCTTAGAATTAGCATAGAATATCATCAATTGCTCATACAAGATAGGAGTGTTGTGTCAAGCTCACTAGAGGTGACGTCATCCTTCTTTATGGTTAGTTTGGTAGACAAAGAGCTCAACATTTTGCAAATAGGTCAATGAAAACTATCAACACATCAATGTCTATCATTGGATGACTTAGCCACAATGTTTTCTATCAACTTAGAGTTCAAACAAGGCATGACGTCATCATAAATCTAGGGTTAGTTAGACGTTAGGGTTAGTTACGGTTTCAAATTTAAGAAGTTTGAAAGTGTTGTTTTGGCACAAGAAGCTCAACGTTGGAGAGTTAGACTAGTGCCTTAGGGTATTATGGAGTCAAGAAGAAAGGGCTAGGTCTTGGGAGAAACTAAATCTAAGGACAAGAGAGTTAGGCTCTATGGTGCTGCAATGGCAGGGCCATAGAGTCAAAACCCTAAGGGTAGGAGGCTCATTCCGGTGTTGCTTAAGCAAGGCCTCATGCTCCTCCCTCTTTCCTTAAAAAATCCTTGGCAAAACAGCTAGCTTCAAAACATAAATCTAGGGGTGAAAACTGTTGCAAGAGCAAGGCCTTTCAAACCCTAAAAGTCAAAACCCTAGGTGTAAAATTAATTAGGCCTAGGACGTCTTCTTTCTTCAACTTATGTTCAAAAGATAACTCAGAAAAAGGGGAATTAGTGTAGCAATGGCTAGGCTATATCCTCCTTAATCAATGGCTAAAACAAGTTTTCTACCATGGGGACATATAGCAAGGACCTACTTGTGTGCTTGCTACCTAGGGTTTCAATGATTAAGCAAAATAATAACAACGTAACAATAAATGCAAGAGATTTAACCTACAACCATTCATTTAAGAATTTTTGCATGAGAAATACACTTACAAATCAATGAAGAGCTTATCAAACCCTACTTGTAAACCTTCCAATGATAGAAAACACCATAAAATGCCAAGAATGATCCTCCACAAGAGTAGCGCCTCACTTCCAAGAGAAAAATACCAAGACAAAAGACTAAAAATGATTCTCTCACAAGAGAGTGAGTTGAGTTATGTAAAAATGAGAGGCAACGTCCTCTCTTTATATCATCCAAATGACCTTTAATTAGAAAAATAGGTCATTAAAACAGCCGACAAGGCTGACTAACAATATTACACTGTTTTTCACATTAAATGCTAAAAATGTCACAATATGAGCTCAAAAGGGAGACGTTAGGCCCCTCTGAGGGAGACGTTGGCCCTTTTTGGGCAAGATCAACATCCAGAAAGCAGAACATTGGCCCTTTTAGGGATTCTCCAAGCTGCCACATGTGCCAAATGACCCCAACACACTGCCACATGCTCCAGAAAATGTTCAGCTACCTCAGGTGGTGTCCTGTCCATCAAAAGAAATCGTCCCATCTGCAGTGGGTGATCCCCCCTAGACCGGGCTCTGCTATGGTGTCTTGGTGGAACGTCCTTCTGTCTTCTTCATGCAAATTCTCATCACAACGTTGTCCTACCTCTACCATCCCAAAAACCATCTGATGGGCTCTTCAGCCCCATGGAGGTCCGAACTAATCATATCCCCATGTGTACCGGTCCATTGGTACCTATCCACCGGGTATGGTCCTGCACATCAAAGACTACGCCCTTCATGGACTCATCATTCCTCGGGATCATAGCAATGTCAGTTATATTTCATCATTAAATTTATCAAATACATGCATGAAATCCCTAGCATATCATCTAAGAGCTCAAAGACATTACATAGATCTACTATACAAAGCTGAAGAAGACCAACAGAGTAACCTATTGGGATAATACCCACAAGAGATGTAAAGTTTCCTCAGAAGATCATTCAAGCCATGTTTTTATGAGGTGATGTGGTCTAGGGATGTCCAGTCATAGTAAGACCAAGGGAAGGTGTTGTCTGTGGGTGCCTTTGTAGGAGGCGAGTTGTACCCGTCATGGATGCATTTTTTCCAATCCCTTTATTGCCTTTATTTTTCTTTTATTGCTTTTCTTTCTTTTTTACCTCAAGGTTTGACCAGAGTACACTGCCTTGGCGTGGTGACCAGAGCTGACAGTGTTACCCACTGGTATCTTCGCAGAGATGATAAGGCTGGCTCGTGATGAGACCCCCTTTCCCTTGGCCATGCAACCAAAGGTCACTGCCCTGGCGTGGTGACCAGATAGTGGCAATGTCATACTACTGGATACTTATGAACATAATGGGCCGGCTCGTGATGAGACCTCCCATCCTCTTGGTTAGGTCNTTTCTTAGGGTCCCTTTAGTTTCTTATCGAGAGGCCTTTTATTTCCTTCTCAGGGATCCCCTGGGCGAAGCATCTCTAGGTTTCATTTCTTATGGCTTTTATCTTTTACCAGCTGCTTTTACCCCCTGGGCCTTTAGCCCCTTCTTCCCACAAGACAAAGTGTAACCCTCTGTTGGAGTCGAAAGTCACTCCTGGATTGCTTGCAGGAGCAGAGCCCGACGCCCATCAGTTTAATGTCACAATTTGTTTAAAGGGTGATCAAATGGAGGAAAACTCAGAACAACATCGTGTCAACTCAGAAACCAATCCGGGCATGCATGAATGAATGAGGTCTTGATAAAATCCAAACAATGAGTCATAGTAAAAGGGTGAGTAGGTGGAAGACTTGCGTAAGGAGAATGCAAAGATCTATCATAAAGATCAAGTTTGTAACAGACTGGAGAAAGAAAGTATTCGAACAAAAAGTCTCTTTATGTTCAAACACAGAAAGCCAGAGAATACAAAAATGTCACGACAAACCCTTTATCATAACATAACTGTAACAATCCACGTGAACCATTCAACTGTGAACTCTCCAGCATGAGACGAAACAGAGATGGAAAAAGGGGAACTGTTTGTTATAAACCAAGAAATCTCAATCACATAGGCATAACCAGGGAACTAGAATGTTTGTTGAAACTTTACAGTCGGGAGCTTAGATCTACCATCGATAGATACAAAAATGGCAAAAATGCCTACATATACTCAAAACAACAACAACAGCGGAACCAAGAAACTGCATTGAAGGCTTTGCGTCTGCGTGGCTTCTGACATTCTGCAGCCGCAATCTTTGAATAATCGTGCAACTTATGGCAGACGCAATTGATCTTTTGACAGTTACATCGGTGAATCGACGTGCCTTTAATTCATTGTAGGACGTCCCCATTATGGCAGAGACGATGTCTAACCACCCTCAACCGCTTCAATAACTGCTTCTTGGGATTGAGAATGGCCCGGCCAACTCAACATTTCGGGATAAGGAGGACTTATCGCGCTACCACCTAGAATAACTGAATAGCTTGAGAGATAGGCATGGAGGCTAGCGCAGAGGATGAGCGCACAACAAGAATGGTGGTGGAATGGTGGTGTCGGGTTGTAAGGGCATGGAGAGAGTGACGAGATGAGAGAAGAATGACGGAGGACGATTCATGGCGGAAGACGTCAGGTGGAAGGGGAGGAAGACGGGAGAAATGAATTCACCTTCGGGTGAGTGGCTGATGTGGAAAGTAACGGGACACGTGGCAAACAACAAGTGGATGATGAGAGGAGAGAGAACCGTGTGGACCGAGAAGGGGAGGCGGATGGAGGACACATGGCAGCACAGGAAAGGCAGAAAGGTGGATTACATGAGGGAAGACGGGCCCACTCTTGGCTAAATACAGGGCAGCTGAGAAGGGCGGGACTGCATGAGCGCCATTGATCTGGTTGCCTCGATCGTGGCCATCGGGACGTTGCATATGGGATTCCGGACCCCCCCCCTCCGCTTAAAGGTAGAAAGGCGGGGGGGGTCCGAAATGGTCTTCATCGCCGTTGATCCAGGCGCACTGATCTGAGCTGTCAGAGAGGTGCGCCCCCGATTCCAGACCCCCCCCCATGCTTAAAGGTAGAAAGGCAAGGGGGGTCCGAAATCCAACACGCGCCGTTGATCCGGGCACGTGAATCTGGACCGCTCGGACTTGCTCGCTGCTTACCATGGGCGCATTATCGCCCAAAACTTAGGACAAATGGGTTTTTAAACCCTTTTCTTTCACATCCAACCCCCTTAACCAAAAAAATTGCTAACATTCAGCTCCATGGGGGATAGAGTCGTCCCTGTGATGCTCTAAGAACTCTTTTGCAGACTTAGTGCCTTTGCTGGTTGGCTATGGAGTCTGGCTCAAAATATCCTGCTGCTGAAAATACAAGCCAAAAAACAAAGCAATAGAATAGAAATATATGCTCAAAAGAGATTATTTTATGTACAGTCCTAAACTAATAAAACCCTCATGAGGCTAGGTGAAAGCTGATTTCCACCATAGCCATTCAAGCAGCTTCCTGGATAGAAGCTCCTTCCTTCTGTCAATGATCGTAAACAGTTGATGTAACCGTGGCAGTAGAACGGACACACTCTCCAACTTCTGCTTACAAGCCGAAGCTGAGATGGGATATGGAAGCTTCAAAGCATAAGGGAAATGCCACTCCATATATTTGTTGACAGGGTCATTGAATGAGTGGCCAATTCCAGGAAATTGGCGATAGACAGCCTCTTCTGCTACACCATGGTTCACACACGGCCAAATATCTCTGATAAGCACAGGTGGGTGAATAACTGAAGTAGGCTCACTGATCTCAGGCAGTGGTTGCTTGCCGACTGGCTCTGGAATGAAATATGTGCCCAGCTGCTCTTCTGGTCCTTCCTCATCTGCTCCGTGCACTCCCCCATCTCGTAAAAAGGAGACAACCTCCCGATCCTTCCTTTCAATCCCAAAAGCAAAGACATCATGGGAAATCTCGTGAAGGAAGAAGGAACAATCCTCTTCCGTAATGGATTTTTCATTTAATTCTGAGACAGTAGGCTCATGGGGGGCAGATGCTAACGTGTCTAAGAAATCTTCAATAATTTCTTCAAAAGGGGCGTTCGGAGCGTCTGCCATGAAAACCGGAAAATCCTCTTCGCTGCCTTCAGAGTGCACAAGGGAGCATAGGACAGATGGAGGCTGACCAGTGCCAGATGATACCTGCTCACAAATAGGCTCTGGATAGGAGATGAGTTGTCCACTACTCCCCTCCTCTTTACACTGCTCTGTGCTTTTTGCAAGCCTAGTAGAGCTGATTTCCACCCATGGCCTTTCCTTAATCAATAAAGGAACATGCTCTATAATGTGGTCTTGGAAATCTTTGATAACGCAATACTCCCTTGCGAGTATTGGTGGATTTATCTCTATAGAACATTCCAGGAAATCTGAAATATTGGACTCCATGTGTATAACCATCGGATGGTGAGGAAAATGACAAAACCCTGGTTGCTTCAGAAGACCAGGATGCTCCTCTGCAGAGAATTCTCTGCTCACAAAAGAATGTCCCTCTTCATCCTCGATAAGCCACTCTGGATCTCCTGTAGTTGCAGCTTCTACTCTAGAAAGATGATATTCAGATAAAGGAGTAGCAGGCTCTAGGTCATGATGACCACTTCTGGGTTCTTGTTCCAGATCTGATCCATAATTGCTAAATCCGTGTTCAGATTCTGAAACAGACTGATAGTCTTCTTCCTCCTGCATATACAGATCTGCCTGTTTACGAGTCCACCTACTAGCCCTGATGTTTTATTCAACCTCTAAAGCATCCTCGAACAGATGTATCAATGATGAGGATTTCCTCTCTCTCAGGAGGAAGACTAGCTCTGGATGCTGAGCCATGATATAGTACACCATAGCAGCAGTCTTTGTGGGTCTGATCTCGACAGGCAGGCTACGATAGGCACTAAAAAATCTTCTGTTGAAAATAATCAAGGCTTCATCTTACCCTCTCCTCAAGACGTCAAACTTGGACCAATATTGATCAAGGGACTTGTTCTTACCCCAACCTTTTAAAAAAGCACGGTATAGTTCGGTCCAGGAACCAATAGAACCGGTCTCCAGACACCTAAACCACACTGCAACATCTCCAGATAGGGAATGTGAGAACATCCTCATGACAACATCCTCGTGAATGATCTCAAACTGATCAATAAGGGTCTCAAAGGCCTCCATATGATTCTCAGCTGTAACATCACCTTCCCCAAAAAATCGAGGAAGATACTCAAAGAAATCATGAGGATAAGGGTTAAGGTGATATGGCAGCCGCAGAGGTTTAAACAACCTATTTCTGATTTTGACTTGAAAAGCGGTGGGTTGATCATGGGATTCAACGAGAGGCTGGGAGGGCTCAGTAGGAAAAATAGGGGGTAACAAGGTCTGAGAAGACTGTGAATTATCCTCAACCTCCTCAGGACTACAAGGGCATTCGACTCGAAGAGGAGGTGCGATACAGATCTCATCTTTAAGGATAGGTAGAGGTGAAGGCACAAGATCAGTCTCTACAACACAAGAAGAGGGTATG
>JASDQU010109455.1:110070-128098 GCA_032191745.1 Picea mariana
ATCTGATCAGCTTGGTTTCTATTCTTGCTTGGTGCATTAGCCTTGCTTGGCTATTGATTGCTACCAGTATTCTTCTCTGTCAAGGTCAAGGTGCTCGGAGGGTGGCTTCGGCCTATGGTTGGGTGACAAGGGTATTGTCAATGGTAAAACGAGCACAATCTTTCATATTCTAACAATCATCTCATCTCATCTCTAATCAATGTTTGAGATCTCTCCAAAAGAATCTCAACTCAAAACCCACTTTACTTAGGTTTCTATAGTTTCTCTTTATGTCCTGCTGCCGTCCTTATACACACTTGCAAACATGAGCTGAGTCCAGCTCACTTAGTGTGTCCTTGGAAGCACAATGCCTAGGTTCACAGCCCATGCTGTCACTTTGACCGGAACCTCTTTTGTCTAGGCTTACTCCTAGGGAAGCCAAAGGGGGTAGACCTTAGTTACTAGATGTGTTAGAGTTAGGTTCTAGGAGTTAATTTTAATTTTTTAAGGTTAGAGGGGATTCTAATCCTAAGATGCTAAGGCAACCATGCAAGGTGCAAGGGTTAGCATGAAAAGAAAGCCTTTTCCCTAGGTCAACTAAGACTAGTGCCTAGAAATTGGGCAAGGGGTCAACTATGTTCAAGGGTGGTTCTTTAAAAAAGATTACAAATTACTTACAAATTTACAAATAAAGAATAAATTAATCCAATGAATAATATCATGTACAATTACTTACAATAAAGAATGCTAAGATACAAATTTTATAAAGAAAGCTAATCATGCTTATCTTCTATGTGTGCAGGATACAAAAGACTAGAGCATCAAAACATATCACCACATATATGAGATCAACACATTACTTCATCAAAAAATTCCAAGGATTTAAGAGAATTAAGCACAACTGTTATGAAGATAATTTAAGAATATCTACACTCTTAATTATTAAACCCCCAAGTAATTCTATTAGGTTTGGTCAAGGGTTTAATAGTTAGGCTTTTCTTAAGATTTACAAATTTTATTAGCTTTCACTAAAGCCTCTTCCTCCTGTTGCCAAATAACTACTGGACGCTCAAGATAGTATGGCAACGGGGCCAACCTTAGCAGAACCAGTCAGCCCAAAACAAGAGTACTTCCCGGAGAGGACACACACCTGGTGCGCCATGGGGCAGTCCCCTGCCACTACCCTCCGTTGTTTTCCTCAAGCCCCGTTTTATATGGTGAATATGGTGGTCTAAGGTACCCTAAAGTAGTCTATTAAGTATATAAGTTGATTAGGTAGACTTTTAGGTGGTTGTTTGAGTGTTTAGGAGATTTTAAAACACTTTTTAGGTGCAATTTAGTGATATGGCCGAAACTGTTATTAGCTTTATTAGTGTGTTGTCTTAAGCTTAAGCAAATGAGTATATCAACACATGTAAAGCAAATAAAGAGATGGATGAAAAATAAAGATTATCACATGCACAACAGGAGCTTGCTATGAAACAAGAGATCTATGGCAAGAACAACTTGCCTTAAAGAGATCAAAAGAAAATTTAAAGTGTTTACCTACTTAACCATTCAACATTCAAGCCCAAGTAGATGGCTTCCAATAGATATACACAATATAGGGAAAGAACCAATTACTTATTAAGCACTTAAGATATATGAAGCATTAAGACTTAAACCATGTGCATAAGAAAGAAATAAGAAGCTTGAGATGAAACTAAGCAATATCTAGTTAGATTATTTAGGTGTGTTGCCCAATAGGCTTAAGATAATAATATAGATCTAGAACATAAGCATTTGAAACATATTAAACCATTAGATCACATCACATCACATAAAGTATTAACACTTAGCCTTACCTATTTGGGGTATTCCTCTCGCAACTAGGTAGGTGATTAAATTAGCTTAGTTAGATTAGGTTAAGTTCTTTGAGATCTTAGTTATTAGGGAAAACCATGAAAGAGGAGCAAGAGAATAAGCTAAGCTACCATCTAAGCTACCAACAAACAAGCAAACCCCACAGCCAAGGTTGGGAAGGTGCCCTCACCTTCAAAACCTCACGGCCAAGCTAGAAAGAAACTCAAAAAATGAAAGGAAACTAGATCTAGCCTACGTTCTACCTACCCCAAGGCTCATAGAAGAGGGGAGGCCGTACCACTTCCCCTCTTACACTATGAGCTCAAACAATCAAGCAAATGAAAGAAGAAGTGCACTATTAGGCTAGAAAATGAAAGGAGGGGGTTAGAAAAAGCTACCAAATCCCCCAAAGGGGTCTTGAAGTGTTGTGTGTGTCTCTTTGGGGCATCCAAAAACCTCCAAAAAGATCTGATATACCTGCAAAAACAACAATCTTTGCTTGCTAGGATGGCTACACACAACCAAGGGAAGTCAAGAAAACCCTTGCCCTTTTGGGGCAAGAACTTTCCACAATAAAATATATATATATTTGATATAATTTTTGACCTACTTAAACAATTATATGCTAGCTGAAAATGACATGAATGAACAACAATATTAGGAGAGGAGCAATAGATCTAGAGAGTTGGAGTATGTGAGAACTTCAAGTGACCCTTCTCCTAGAAGGAGCTTCCAATGAAACCCTAGAGATAAACCCGCAAGATCTCTTCAAATAACATGCATACAAGAGATGATATGTTGATGTATTGAAACTAAATGACACTTCTATTTAATCAAACACATTAAGATATATAAACCAATAGGCACACGCTCTATTAGATCTACTTAGATAACACTTTACCTAAGATCTGGTGTTGCAAGCACTTAACAATATCAATACAAAGTTACCTCCCATGCATAAGAAAAAGAAGCATACGCCTTAGTCTTCTTGTTGTCCTCCAAAGCTTCTCCAATATTTATATTACTCAAGAAAATGGATTTGGAGAAAAATACTCCAAAACCCTAGAGCATAGAATGGAAATGAAATGGAATGAAATGACTAGAGAGAGAGAGAGTTGTAAATCAAGTAGCATAACAATATCTCAAGATATGGTGAGTTTGGGAGGAGAAAATAGATCTATTTATACTTGGAGAGGAAAACCTACCTCTCTTGGATCTAAGCCAAGTGTCCATCACCAAGCAAAGGAGTAGATCTCAAGGCTAGGGCACACCTCTTAGGGTTTGCACAATGGATCTAAGGTGTAGAAAAATAGAAAAATCAATTGGATAGATCCAAGGGCATGTAGGAAGCATTGGATTCATGCCAAGGCAAGTGAAGAGACTCAAATAATTTTTTAAAAATTATTTGTGGAAGTTCAAGAAGAGGGAGGGCGCACTTCTCTTGGAGGGCGCACCTCTTGGGATGAGGGGAAGGTGATGAGAGGTGAGAGATGAGTGTAGAGGGTTGGGATCACACAAAACCTCATAGGAGATGTGTGGGATCTGTGCTAGGGTGAGAGGAAGAGCCTCAATCAAATAAAAAACGAAATTTTTATTGGAGAAACAAGAAGGAGGGCGTAACTCTCTTGGAGAGCGCTCCCCAAGGTCAAAGATCAACCCAAATGCAAGGATGGGTGATGTGGAGTAGATGGGATCACCTCTAAGGGTGATATAGGGTCTAGATGGGATGAAATCTCAAGAGAGGGGGCCACATTCAAGCCACAAATTAATTAAGAAAGGAAAAACGTCAATCCCCCTAGGGGGGCGCAACTTTTGAGTGTGGAGGTGGAAAAAGGGGTTAAACAAGGTTGAAAAAGGTTGGGAGGCTAAGGTTATGCTTAGGGGGTCTCTCCCTAACCATCATTTTAACATTTCACATCATCTAACTCATTATTACATTTTTTACATCTTGCCATGTTTGGACTTTAGCAATTAAAATTGTTGTTTTAGACTGACTGACACTTCGGGTGGACTAACCCATGGCTAAAGTTGTCCGACTGAGTTGAAACTTGGTCCATGGATGTAGGGAGTGCTATTCCAGTTTTTTTTAGCACAAATACCCCTATCAAAAGTCCAAGGATCCAGTTTTTACAATTATTGCTCGAAAATAATTAATTAATTAAATAATTAAACCTCCAAACTTAGGGAAATTTAATTAAAAATTAATTAATTAAAAAAAATTAACCTAGACTCGACGGAATTACACGAAACTTTCTAAGATGTCTTGCATGGTCATTTACAATGATTTCCCTATGCAGTTACCAAAACATAAGCCCACTAGAACGCCATTCACCACTTTGGAGGACTTATTGCAAGTGTGAGGGAAAAACTCAAGGGAAATCAGTAACGCTGAAAAGCCCAACTGATAACCCGAGGATAAAAAACCCTCAGTGAAAGGAACTCTCCCGGTGAACGGATCCCAAGGTAACTGACCTAGACATGACTCATGCAGACCTATTACATTATTAACCCACGCAGTGGTGCGAAAATTCCAAGTACAAAAATAAGTGCTGGGCCAAACACTGCCCTGTAGAACCAAAGTCTTCGACAACATGAGCATTTGATGATGCATCTCTTCATGGCATATGAGTTGACCATCGGTGCTAAATGGGCGGTCAACATGTCCCTCAATTCACCCACAAAATGAATTAATAGTCATTTTAGGCTAAAATGACCAAATTTCACTTTTGACTTAAATCTCCAAGTCAAAGTGAAATTAGACATAAAGTACATGGTACATAATTTCCCTTTGGATCTTTGACAAGTGTTGAAGATCCAAGAGGGGTTTCTTGGTCTCTCAAGGCTATATAAGAAACCTCTCACTCCCTCATTCATCACGATTCTTCACAGTATTGTTATGCTACCGAATTCTCCCCATCCCCCTCTCTCTCTCTCTCTGTCTCATTTCTTTCACATTGCTTCACTGGTTTTGGCTCTTGAAGAGCTTGTAGCAGCATTGATGCTACAACCTCTTCCCATTTAATAATACAAAAGTAGCTTTGGAGGAACTGTGGCGTTCAAGATTAGTCTGGATGTGCCACTTATTGTGAGGTGATATCATTCTGAATCTTTATGTGTTTTGGTCAATAGTTGCTCAAGTAAATTAGTTAACTAGGCTAAGTGAGGCAATAGTGTAGTTGCCCATCTATATATTTTGTGCATGCTTATATAATAGAAACTATGTTGTATTGTCTATGCATGCAGGATATTATCTGTTGTTCCATCTCACTTTTGGTTTAAGTTTTGTATATCACCTCTATGAAGTTGTTGGGATAGCTTCAAGGACAAATCTACCCTTATCTTTGCTTACACTTTGTTTCCATCCTTATACACACTTGCAAAAGTGAGCTAAGTCCTACTCACTTAGTGTGTCCTCGGAGGCACAATGCCTAGGTTCAAAGCCCACGCTGTCACTTTGACTTGAACCTCTTCCGTCTATGCTAACTCCTAGGGAAGCCAAGGGGGGTAGACCCTAGTTACTAGATGAGATTTACGATTAAGTGTTCTAGGAGTTGATTTTAATTAGTTAAAAGGTTAAGGCAAATCTAGCCTAAGATGTCAATCAACAAATGCAATATGCAACTATCTAAGTATGAGAGTCAAACCTTTTCCTAGGGCAACTAAGACTAGTGCCTAAGATTGGGCAGTGGGGTCAACTAAGTTAAGGGGATGTTCGTTACAAGATAATTAAAAGTTACAAAGTATTACAACAAGATAGATACGACTAGATACAAAGAATATCTAAGATATACAGATTAAGACTAGATACAAGATATACAATATACTAACAAATTTACTCGCATGTGCAGGAATTAAAGATACTCAAGATAAAGCAACCATCAACACATGAAGCCAAGCATGCTCACAACAGATAGAGTTTCGTTGGACTGCTTTTCAATGGCCAAGAGACGCAAAGCACTCAAGACCCAATCAAGAGAATGCCTCCAGGTGGATGCGCACTTCTTGAAGGATCACACCATGAGTACAAGAATTAAGGATAGATAAAAACGTGGAAATCCAAATATTCCAGATGAAAGATGTAACCACTTAGATATTATTTCTACAACACATCAAAGATAGCTTGCATATGAATGTAAATTGAAAGACAATGAGATCAGTGAGCTTGCAAGTGTGTAATTCTACTGTTGATGTTGTAGATTGCAAATTAAATTAAGTGATTAAGTGTGAGGTTAATTTTAGCCCTATCTAGGTGTCAACCCAAAAATCTCCTCCCCCTATTACCAAGTGGTTACTGGATGCTCAAGAAGTGAGGCAACGAGGCCTACCCTAGCTTCACAGGTTAACCCTAAGGCCGAGTACTCCGGAAAATTTTCCATGGCTTTCCTCAAAACCTCGGTTTTTAAATGGCGAAGATGGCGAGTTATGGTGTCCTATTAATTCTAATTAGTTTATTTTAGACCTATGAGCTAAATATTGCGAAGTTTGATTGAGTGCTTGTAGCTTGCTCAACAAAGGATTGCCAAAAAACTGAAACTGAAAGATAAGAAGGATGATGCCTTTAAACAATGAATTGCAAGTTAAAATTTAGTTTCCGGAAAAGGCCTTGGTGCCCCAAACCAGAATTAACGATTGAGTTCTTAGTTTATTAGATTGCACATGTAAGATATAAGAACTAAAACCAACTTGCAGAATTGTAAAAGATTGATTAATTTATGCCTTTATGAAACTAGTGTTAGCATGCGCATGTGTAAGATAAAGATTAGATAAATTGAAACTTGCATGCAACGAAAAATAAATATCTAATCTAAGCCACCACGGGCTCTAAGCTAGCGTGTGTTAAGTGTGAGATCTACTCTAGATTATTTTAATTTTGAGCAGGCATGTAGAAATCACGACTAATCTATCTAAGTTTGCAAAATAAAGATTGAAGGAAAGGAGAGCAAGCCACTTGGGTACAACTCCTTCGGTCTTGCGTTTACAGTATTTTAGAGAGGAAAGAAAGATGAGAAATTGTTACCACTTCAAGGAGTTGTTCTGAGGGTGTGTTGTGTATGAAAATTGGGCAGCATGCCCTCTTGTCCTGGTAAGAACCTGCAAAAATCAACAAGCTATTGCTTGCTGATTTGAGTTGCAACACACTCAAAAAGTTAATGAAATTTCTGTTTTTAGGCAAAAATTTCGTGCATACAAAAACCAGAAAATTGTATTGATCAAGTGACCATTCTAAGCATGTTAGACACCAAAAACCGAATCTGAAAGAATGAGGAAGAGGGATAGAGAATGGTAGTGAAGTGTAAGCGAAGATGAGGGTACATTCGTCCTTGAAGTTATCCCAGCAACTTCATAGAGGTGATCTGCAAAACTTAAACCAAAAGTGAGATGGAACAACAGATAATATCCTGCATGCATAGACAATACAACATAGTTTCTATTATATAAGCATGCACGAAATATATAGATGGACAACTACACTATTGCCTCACCTAGCCTAGTAAACTAGTTTACTTGAGAAAATATTTACCAAAACACATAAAGATTCAGAATGATATCACCTCGTAATGAGTGGCAAATACAGGCTAATCTTGAACGCCACAGTATCCTCCAAAGCAGTTTCTATATTATTAAATGGGAAGAGGTTGTAGCATCAATGCTGCTACAAGCTCTTCAAGAACCAAAACCAATGAAGCAATGTGAAAGTAATGAGAGAGGGAGAGAGATGGGAAGAAATCGGTAGCATAACAATACTGTGAAGACTCATGTCAAATGAGGGAGTGAGGGGTTTCTTAAATAGCTTGAGAAGATAAGGAGACCCCTCTTGGATATTCAACAAGTGTCAAACATCCAAAGGTGAAGATAGCTCAAAGAGAAAAGCCACCAATGAGATGATAGGCTTTTACGGTGAAGGGAAATGGCAAGAAGGTGAAGTGGAGAGGATAAAGCAAGCAAGGAGGGGGTGAAATAAGCAAGAGGAGACCCACGTATGGATTAAGGGAGATGTTTCTTGCTTTCACAAGAGATGTTTCCATCTCCACTTGAGATCCTTCTAATTACAAAAGAGAAAAACATGACTTCAAAGATGGAAGACATGAGTTTGAAAGGGGAAACTAGGGGACGTGTGGGTAGAGTGTGTTGAACACATTCCCCATTTGCACGTGATAAGTGGAGGAGAGACCCCACGTTCTAGTTTAAAGCAAGTTCTAACTTAAGTTTTGAAGTTTCCAAACTAAAAAAAAGGAAAAGCGTGAGGTATCCATTGCTACGTGAGGTACGTCGGGGAGGTGACTTGGAGTGTGGAGTCCACACTCCAAACTGAGATGTGAGTGGAAGGTGTGGGGTTGGAGCAAAAGGGAGGGACCACATTTTGATCAAAAGTAAGTTTCAAAACTTACATGGAGTTGAGAAGGACGTGAGGATTACGTGAGGGAGAGTAAGGTGTGTGAGGTGAGGAGTGTGGAGTCCACACTTTGAGTGATGTGGATGGGAAAGAAGGATGGGCGCACCTCATGAGGAGGGGCCCTCAACCAATTATTAAAAGAGTTTCCCACTTCCAAGTATGTGAGGGTCGTACTTTTTAAGAGGGGGTGTGAGCTTTAAGTGAGACTTAAGCTTTAAAAGGTGGGTAAGGGGTAGGTAAAGGGTTAGGAAAGGTGTGGGTAGTTTAGGTGGGGCCCTCTCAACATTATTTTCACCTTTACTTCACTTAATTTGGTCCACTATTACAAAATTTACATTTTCCCATGTTCTGGGTTTGGCAATTAAAACCGCCATTTTCCGAAAAACTCCCCAACAAATGTGAAACCTCCCCACTAAATAAACCAAGCTAGATGCTGAATGGCTCCCTCCATGAAAGCAAGTGCCCAAGCTCAAGCAACCTCATGCAACAAACCTCATCTCCATCCTCCAGGTCTTCCTCTCACAATGAGCAAATGAAGAATGAATGCCTCCTTCACCCTTTGCGCCCCTCTTGAACCTCCAAAAGGAAACCTAAGATATCAATGGTGGAGATCATCTCATATCCCATCTAATCAATGGTTGAGATCTCTCCAAAAGTATCTAAGTCAATAACCCACTTTGGGTTAAGTTTCCTAAGTTCACTTTATGTCTCTAATTCACCCACAAAGTGAATTAATAGTCATTATAGGCATAAATGACTAAATTTCACTTTTGACTTAAAACTCCTAAGTCAAAGTGAAATTAGACAAAAGTACAAGGTACAACGTGTATAGTCCATCCCACATGTGCTAAGCAGAGCACAAACACATGGGGAACACCTCCCAAGGTACAAATCTCAACAGGTCCAAGGCTGTAAGGGGTGTCATTCCATTTCGTTTGAGCACAAATACCCCTATCAAAAGCCCAATGACCTAGTTTTTACATTATTTATCAAAAATTAATTAATTAATTAATTAATTAAATTTCCAACCTTAGGAAAATTTAATTAATTAAAAAAAACCTATCTAGACTCGACGGAATTCCGCGAAACTTTTTGAGCTGTCTTACATGGGCATTTACATCATTCCTAAACACTAGCCACCAGAGGATGAATCCATTAGGATGCCTTTCACCACTTTGGAGGATTTATTAATAGTGGGAGTGAAAAACTCAAGGGAAATTAATAAGGCTGGTTAGGCCAAATTAATAACCCGAGGATAAAAAACACTCAGTGAAAGGAACTCTCCTAATGAAGAAATCCTAAGGTAACTGACCTAACTATGATCCATGCAGACCTATTACATTATTATCCCACGCAGGGGAGCAGAAATTCCATTTACAAAAATGTGTGCTGGAGGCAAAAATTGCCCTGTAGAACCAAATAGTCTCTGACTTGTTAGTATCTGATGATGCATATCTTCATGGTACATGGATTTGACCCCCTAGTTGAATAGGTGGTCAACAGGGAGAAAATATATCTGATTTCTATTGTATATTGGAGGCAACTTCAGCCACATTATTATTCTGCCATATGTATTCCAAATCTGCTCTATTGTTGTAAGGAGGTTATCTATCTTTAATAAATAAATCCAGATCTGAGTTTGTGGCCTGTTATCGCATAGTTTGTAGCAAGGATAAAAGGCTAAAGGTCGAAGAGTCAAACTGGCGTAACAGGAACCAATCCTAGCCAATGTCACCACAATGGGATGGTTCTTTCTGTTTAGGGTGGTAAGGCCCAAGGGAGATGTCCTCAGTATCTCATTGGTTTAGTCAAACCAGGAGGGCACAAACCAGTAGAGGGGTTGCTCAATTGGAGGATCATAACTTCTCTGTTCAACTTGAAACTTGGCCTGATGGATTCTACTATCTCGATCTACATTTCGGGGGAGTTTGGAGGTATTTGGAGTTCAGAAAGAGGAGGGAGGAAACTTGAGGGTTTATCAGCAACCAAAGCAGTGCAAAACTCAGCGAGTTGGAGGGGTTCTGCAGTATATTGACCGGGTTCTCTTATATTTAGTCTTATCTTGTATGCTGTGAGCCTTTGGAGGCTTGGATCTCTTCTCAAACAACCTTTGGGAGGCTATTATCTTTGTATTTCTTATTATTGTATCGGTTGGCAACCCATTTTGTTTTTATTGGGGTTTTCTTCCAGATCTGCAGATCTCTTGTGCAAAGGATCTTCCTACTATCTAAATAAAGGTCAGATCTGATATTATTGGTCCTCTACTGGTGTTCTTTGTGTATCTTGTCTTGTTTATAGTCATATGCTTCAGATCTATTTTTCCATTGCTTAATCAACATCAAGTAAACCCTTAATGCGCAACTTCATGAGTAAACCTGCAAATACATAAGCAAACATAATAAACAGTCAACAATTAGTGTTTCGAGCAAAAACATTTGGCTCGGGAACATTACATAGGGTATAATAGGGATGGTGTCATGCCCCTCCTAGGGTGACGTTAGGCCCCTTCATGGAACGCTAGGCCTCTAAAGTGAAACGTTAGGCCTCGAAAGGCCTCAGAAGTTGCCACACGTGCCAACCCAACCGTCCTCATGCCAAAACCCTAATTGGATGATGTCAAGGCTCAAAATGATGACGTCAGGGGCCTTCAAGGGCCAATGTCATGGTGGGAGGGCAAGACCCCCTAGGTCCAGGCCTGCCAAAGTGCCTCTCGTGGAACGTCCTCCTTTTTCTCTGGTGCAAGCCTCTGGTATCCCTCTGCCCCTTGATGGGGTAACATCATCCATCTGGTGGGATTTTAGCCCCATGGAGGTCCAAACTAATCATCTCCCCATATTTACCTATCCGTCGGGCATGGTCCTGCAACAACAACAAGTACGCCCTCCATGGGCTCATAAGTCACAGGGATCATAGCAATGTAAATCACATCTAATAATCAAATTACCCAAACATGTGCATTAAACCCCCCTTTACCCAGACAAATGCTCAAAGACATTATGTTATTTAACAAGCCAGGTTTGGAGAGGGTCTCAGGATGTCCTATTGGGATAATCCTCCTCAGGTGTGGGGTGTTTCCCAGGTGAAGACAAATCTAGGTCATGTAAATGTATGAGATGGTGTAGGGAATGTTTGGGCAAGGGGTGCAGTGATGACAGGGAAATGTAGGTCTTACCTGTGGGTGCCTCCATAGAGGGTGAGCTACACCTTTTCATGGATGCCATTGTTTCCTAGCCTATTCAATGCCTTTTACTCTTTGTCTTATTGCTTTTTCTTTTCAAGAGAATAGTTGGAGGACACTATCCTGGCGTGGTGACCAGTGGTGACAATGTTACCCACAAGCATTTCACGGAAATGAGAAGGTTGGCTCGTGATGAGACCCCCTTTCTCTTGGCTATGTCACCAAGATCCACTACCCTGTCTTGGTGACTAGATGAATAGTAGTGTCATACCGCCACATCCCCATGGACCTAATGGGCTGGCTCATGATGAGACCTCCTATCCACCAACTAGGCCTTGAGTTTTATTTTATTTTACAGGTCCCGTTTTCTTTCTGAGAAGCCTTTTATTGCTTTCTCGAGAATCCCTGGGCGAAGCATCTCAAGGTTTCATCTTGGATTTTAACTTTTTCTAGCTACTTTTATCCTCTAGGCCTTTAGCCCCTTCTTCCCACAAGGCAAGGTACAACCCTTGCTAGTTTGGCAAACCCAATGCCCGAACCCATGTAGGGGATAGATGAGAGGGATAATGATGAAAAGTGGTATGGAAGGAATGGATGATGACCTTTCATAGACCCACCCAGTGGCAACTCATCCCTAAGGGAACCAACTTACTAGGGAACTCTGTCATCCCCCCCGGGTATGGACAAGTCAAAGGGCATAATTTCCAAGCAAACATCATGAAGAAAAAGAGAATTTAATGCACATATTTAAATGTTTTGAGAATCAGAGTGACACATACCATGATACCTGGACTCATTACCTCATGGAGTAAGGCCCACCGCTACTTCAGAACCAGGCTGATGGGATGGATGCTGCTGTTGCTGATAGAAGGGAGGCTCTGAAGAAAATATGGGCCCTTCAGGGCCAAGCTCAAGTCATATGGATCTCGGTACTCCATGTCTAGGACCTGTGGGCCTTGAGACATAATCTCCTTAGTTATCCCTAGGATAGGGGATGACAGGCTCAAGAAGTGAAACGTTGCCTTCAAGAGGTGCAACGTTTCATCTCTAAGGTGCCTTAAACCCTCCAAAGGGTGTGACGTCATCAAAGGTGCCATGTCATCTCAAGGAGAAGCCCAACATCCCATCAAGGAAATCCAATCATTAAGGTGGAACACCCATATTCCTAGGGCAACATTTCATCATCCAAAGGTAACGTCTCATCTCCAAAGGGTGTCATGATGCATGGAGAAGTGCCACATCATCCTCACAAGTGAAATGTCCTCAAGAAAAGCCAAATTTCCTCCTCACAAGGTGAAACGTCCCATCAAACCAATCATCCTTTAGGTGGAACGTTCCATCACCCATAACCTCAAGGTCATGTCCACACGTGATGAGGAGTCTTGTAACCAAAGCCATGTCATCAAATCCTCCAACGTCCAACTAGGAATGCCCAACGCCCTCCCTCAAAATGGTGGAGATGTCTTCCATGCATGTGGGGTAACAACCCCTCCATCGTCCTCCAAAGGATCCAGGTGTCATCAACCATGTGAAATCATCATCAAGGAGGGGGCTCATGTGGTCCACACAATTCACACACAACATATAAAGCAAGTCATGTTAATACAAAATCCATTAGATAGATGTCACAAAATATCCTCTTCAAACTTCACACTAGCTTACAAAATTATGCAATTTGCCAAGTCTAGGTATGGGAGGGTCATTATTACCCCCTATTAGGTGTGCTAGTACCTAGGCCAAGAGGTATGTCCCAAGGAAACTCATCAAGGGGTATGTGCAATGATAATGGTATGGATTGGGGTTTACTTCATGGGGTGGATGTCATTGACATGTAAGGTCATGTATAATATTCATCCTCATGAGCACCTTTGTAGAGGGAGTGCTTAGGCAATGAGATACCCTTTCCTCGACATTGTGTCTTTCCAAACCCCGGTTTGCCTTTTTCTTTATATCTTTGACCTCTTTTGGCTTTTAACATTTCATTTGCTAAGTCCTTTTAGAAGATATGCATTCATTGCATAAGACTTTGGGTGATGGCCTCTTAGCGAAGGGGTGGAGCTCNTTTTTTTTTTTTTTTTGGTTTTTAATACTTAGCTTTTCTTATTTGTTTCTTTTCCCCGCATTTTGAATTGGGGCTTTTGCTCTTTCTATATCATTTTTTATAAAGCTGCATCAACCTTGGGCTTTCTAGTCCCTTCTTCTCATGGAATTATGAAGCACAGACCTTTTTGGGGTACATGTAACACCCAACCCAAAAGAAAGGACAATGAATAGGGGATAGATGGAATATGTTAGGTATGGTAAGGGATATGGACACGTTACCCCCATTAAGGGCCCCTAATAGTGCAACTTGCCCAAGAGTGACAACACTTGACTAGACGATGATAATGACCACCAAGATGAGACAAGGCAAAAACCATAACTTCAAAGCATCATGATCCATTATCCAATTCAACCCATGATCACCATTTTCATGCCCCTAGTATTAACATTATCACTCGATATGAAGTATCAGGACGATGTACCCGAGTGTGTAAAGCACCATATCAGATGAGTGGGCTGAGATGAGCATGAATGGGAGGCATGTGTGGGCTGTTGTCTGTAGAGAGTCCGGAATAACATCATTGGATCTGTTATGACATTCTACCTCGCAAACTTGAAATTGGTAGAAGTCACAACCTTCAAACTTTTAAAAGTGACATGCATGAAAAACATAGAAATTTCAATGACATGGCATCCAGTTAAGTATAGCCTGATCAATGTTCATTCTTTATTGACAATACTTAAACACTAAGATTCTTTTTAGCATTAAGATAGATTATTTTCATGCATCATTATCATCAAAACTTTTGTAGCAGCCAGCACAGATTTATGCCAGGTAATTTGTTAGTAATATAACTACCTGTTGGTAACATGTAATTACATTGACTTTACTATATAAAAGGGAAATTTTGGGTCGATATATAGATTACATAATATGTTTAGCTGCATGTGAATGCAGAATAATGGTTTAAAACTACAAATGGCGTGATCACCTATATGCTAAATTTTTCCATGAAAAAATTTGGCGGCATTTCAATGTCTCTCCCAAGGCATGGTAGATAAGATAAGATAAAATCATTTTATTAACTATCAACTGATGACCACAAAAGTAGGAGTAGAAGACTTCATCTATAGTGCAGAGTTTTGATTGACTGCATTTTGTTTAATGCTTTTGTTGATTAATTGGCTTGCATAATCCACATGACTTAGGTTTTGCCTCCTTCGTAATCCACTGTCAAGCTTATAGGCTATCATCTGTTGGATAAAGGAAGACTCAAGAGTGATTCACAAAAAGCAGCCCTGGTATGAGCATTAAACACATGTCAATAGGCTGTCATGATTTACATCTTTAATAGAGTTGACCACTGTTTTGTAGTAATCGGTTGTGATTATCATGGATATCTGTTGAATGTGCCAGTTTCAATGTATTTTCTTCAGAAGTTTGTTAAAAATAAGAGACATCGTTTTCTCAAACATATCTTTAATCTGACAGGAGAGCAGTGTTTGATCTGAATGTTATGTTTGTCTATATGCAGCTTGTATTTCAGCCTATTGTAGTAGTAGTAGTTGGGATTCTCATGTCTGGTGTATCTTTTGTAATCTTGAGCGAATCCACGAGGAAATATGGTATACAAGGAATCCTCCACCTTGATATTGTAGCAGAAGAAACAACTCAGATACGTGAAGAATATAATAAAATTATTCAGGTATCTTATCTGGTATGATTCTTTGAATCTTAGATTTAAGCATTAGTGGAGTAAGTTAAATATTGTACTTCAGAATTTGATTTCCCATGGCACACTAATGTATGGCGTTGTTTCCTGTGTGTGCATGTATCCTATAATATTTAACACTTTTCTTTTTGTGAATGACTCATGTCCCAAAATCTTACATCTTACAGATTGCTTCCTTTTTTTTCTTATGCACAGCGGGGGAGGAAACAACTAGCAAAGCTATTTTTTCCTGCACTTGTTCTCTATGTAATTCAGAAATGCTGGTTTTACGTTGATATTCCTCTTTCATCTTTGCCCCATTTGAATAACAAAGTGGCAAATATTGTAATTATCAGTATTTCAGTAGGAATATCATGGATATTCCAGACCACAACATTTTTGTTTGCCTGTATTTTGTTTTGGAAAGTCTGCCTTCTACAAGTAAGTTGCTACTCTTAGAAGCGTTATTTTTTACAGTGCACATTTATTAAGGTCATTTTTAAGGAAATATTGCTTCTTAATCTTTTCATAAGAGACAATGATGTTTTGAATGAGTCGTAGCTCAGCCTTGTATCTATGCAAATCAAATTTGAAATTTTCTAATTAATCTATAGCTGCATTGCTGTCTTACTTTGCTCATCATATTTGCAAGTAAAGGAGCTGAAAATGAAGCTTTTGAAGGATTTGTTAGCACAGGGGCACGGTCCTGAATTTTATTACAACAAGTATACAGCAATAGTAAAAAGTCTCCAGTCAATAAGCCGTCGGTTCAGACTTTTCTTGGCCCTAAGTGGTTTGATTACAATTTTTTCTGCATTGGCTTCCTTGTATGAAGTGGTTGTCAATCGCAATGGAATCCGCTTTTTGATGCCAGGTGAATTGGTGGTAAGTTATCAGGTTACTCTTAGATGTTCTCTTTATTCACTGTGCTTAGTATTCAAGGCATAAATAATTAGTTGCCAAGAGTTAAATTCTTCAAAGAAGAAAAAGCTTGTATGGGTTTCATTATTTAGAGGTTGTGGAAATTCTTCAAAGAAGAAAAAGGTTGTATGGGCTTCATTATTTAGAGGTTGTTACCAGTCACCGAGGCATCATTATTTTAATCATGGCGTGTTATTTGTACAATCAGCATCCAATTTTCTGAACACAACTACTGGGTTTTACTTTCTTTATTTGAACCGTTCATAGCACAGTTACTGCAAGGCTAATTCAATTTATTCGTAGGAATCTATGACTACAGGATGAGAGATTCGATAAAATGCCAGTGTCTCATCTCCTGCCTTTTGGTTTGAGGTGCATTTCTATTGTAAACAAAATGAGGCCTTATAGGAAGGAATTTCAATACTTAATAGTGCAGTCGGGCTACTTACCCCACAACATGAAGCTGCAATGTATATCGAACAAAATTGATTATAGCCTTTTCCATCGCACACAAAATGTGTTTTAGAAATAAATTTCACTATTCAAGCAATTATTTATGATTACAATAACCTTTAATAGACTGCTGATTTATCTTACTCACTCCTGACATAATATATTTACCAATATCAACCTTGATTGCAGAAGAATTTGAGCTGGCAACTGAATTAAGCACAGGTCAGTCTTGATAAGGCATGCCATACAAATATGTGTCTTATCCACTTTATGAAGTGCAGCAACCAGAACTGTCATTAATTATGACTTCTTTCTTCTGACCTGATCCAAGACTGATTAGTGACCTGCAGTTCCTCATCAGAACTGTTAGATAAGAGAAGAGAGATAATAGGCATTGTCTAAACGTTCTATGTTTTGGCCCTTTTCGCCGGAATCTGGCGACATAAATCTGGACGAAATTTTCATTTTCTGTTGTTTAAATTGCATTTATGAATGCATAAATGGATTCAGCGTGCTGAAAAACACCTGGGGCACTCGGATTACAGATTTAGAAACTCAAATCTGCAGATCCAACAATTTGTTGCTGGATTTCGATCAAAATTAAACAGAAAATATCCCCGGAAACGTGCCAAAATGTAGAACTTTTGGACTACGGCATTTTATTAATGTCTACAAATGACCAGAAAAAGGTCTGAAGGAATAGAGAGAACAATCATTGAGATGAATCATTGCTTTTCTTGGAACATTTGTTAGCATTTGTGCCGTTCATTTCCCTACGAGGCTTTACACTCTACTCTACATGCTTCTTTTTCCCTTTGTTAAAGAAGTATTCTCCCAACCTTCATGCTTCCCCATGTTACAAGAACCTTATGTCCCTAAACCAATTCATCCACATAAACATGCTATTGTGCATCTTGTATTTGTGCATGCCTACTTCTACCACAACAAATGCCCCTTTGTAGCTCTTGACCACTCTGTTATGTTTTTCCATAGGGGCACCCAGCCCAATTTTCCTTGGGGACCCTTTGGGAAGAAAATTTTGTTCGAATTGGCTTTATACACATAAAATCTTCGGAAACCTTGGGTACACAAAGTTTCATTCAAATTGACTTTCTACATCCATATTATAGGAACTCTACCATTTCCTTTGTCTAAATCCTTGCTTCCCATGTTGTATGATTTTTTTGTGAAAATTTCCTAGACCTAAAAGCCTAAAATATTGCCTCTTGCATTTTTGTCTCAAGCGCTTGTGTTTTTTCCCTTTGTCCCCAAGTCTTGAGAAGATGTTGGAATAGCGCTAAGTAATGTGCACCTTCACAACTTAAGGTGAATGATCCAGGTGGATATCGGGGGCCATCCACCTTTTCCAAATGGCTCAAAACAGTTTTCTGGCCATTTTGGCAATTTACTATTTTTAGCAGGTTTTCACTTCCGGGGCCATTTTGAGGGCCTAAATGAAGGTTTTTCGAGATCGAGGTTCTCAATGATAGCCGAAGGCATGATTGA
>JASDQU010109455.1:128148-152930 GCA_032191745.1 Picea mariana
GCTATCACACGCCTAAAACGGAGATCGTATGCAAAAGTTACGACCCCGGGAAGTTGATGCACCAACTTACCCAAACGGGGCCCACATGACTTTTGGCGCTTCATCTCCTAGGGTTAGGTTTTTGGATGTCTAGGACTTTTGGCATTCCCAGCTATTGTAAAAAGGCCTTCAAAGCCTCATTGTAATCACCTTCTTGCGAATGTGAGTAGCGGTCACATCTCTTCTCAGAGATAAGCTGCCACCATTCTAGCGAGTCTTTCACTCTGTATTTTTACAGTCTCTGTACATTTCTTTCATTAATAGAAATCGTGTATTACTGTATCTCTGTGTTTATGGTTGCATCTCTGATATATTTCTGTTATATTACTGGATATACGCGATATCTCTGTGCATTTCTTTATTATATCTCCGCTCTCATTTCGTGCCGAAAATAATCCGGATCAGTGAAATTGGCGGATTCACAAAGAAGATATATAAAGGGGATAGGGCCTGTGGAGTATCAAGCACTTGTACATTAAAAGGGTGCTTGGTGTAGCGAACGACTGGGATTGAGTTCGATGAGATTAGATCGACGATGGAGAAGCACTTGTGTGGTTTTCCATTTCATTGAGAAGGGTAGTACACTCTTTGCTGCGAAAACCCCAACGCTTTTGATTGATGGTCCATGTTCATCTATGGAGCTATGAGAGTGGTCAATATGGGGAAGTTAAAGTTCCCTTTTGCCACAAACGACCTCGATTTCACCCGTGGAACTGAATGAACAACTGTCATCCAGTCATGGCTTTTTGGAAAGTAAAGGGTTCTTGGGTCCCCAATTTTCCACGAATGGCTAGGATCAAGCCCGCAAGAGATAGATCGATGATGTTAGCTTATAGCTCGGGAGGTAGTCCGCATGTTTGTCTTGTATGCGGAAGTAACCTTATATTTGCACTACTAGACACTTGACTTTATAATGGGTTTTTATAAAGTTGTAATAAAGTGGTTCTTTTATGTAAGTGACTTTTTATAAAGTGTACCTTCTAATATTAAAGTCACTTTATTTCATAAAGTGCACTTATGTTATAAAGTGAAATCATACTTTAATATTTTAAGTGATTTATTTTGGAGGGAATGGATCATGTCCCTTGATCATGTAAAGGTAAGATTAGATCTTGGCCTTTGGATTTAGGGATGGGGAAGGTGAAAAGACACTTATAAGGTGAAAGGTCATTTTCGAATTATAAGATAATGCATTGGGTAGTGTGCAAGACACAACCATGAGAAGAAGAGATTGAGAGATTTTTTAGAGAGCTTGAGAGAGGAAAGAGGGTAGCAAGGAGGGTGCATTTCCCAAGAGAGATTGGGCACATTTCCCAAGAAATTTCTGAGTGAAGACTTGTTGTTGTTGTTGGCTGATAAAGTGGGCCGTGTACTGTACAGTCCATACAGGCCGTACAACAAGCTAAGGAGGGCACAGATTTTGATGCAGCTTTGCTGCACACAAATTGAGGTGCATTTATTGAGCCTTTTGTTGCTTCAGGTCGACTATACTTGGTTGTTCGTACAACAGGGATTTGGCACAGATTTTGAAGTGTTGTTCAGTTGGGCCGTACAGGCCGTACAACTATCTTGGCATGTTTTCCAAGGCATAAAATAGTGGGGACAATTTTGGGTGCTGTAAGTTAATCTTCTCTTGCTGGAAATTGTATTGCCGCTGCCAATATATCTTTCCTGAAGCTAATAGAATCTCTCTCTTCGGGTTTCCCCACATTGGGGTTTTCCCTGGCTGGTTGCCTAAATTTCTGAGTTTACATGGATGTGTAATTGTTGTTCATTGTGTTTATTCTGCTACAAAAATGCTTGGCAATGTGTATTTCTGCTCATAATATTTTTTGAATGTGGGTTTATACATTTCAGAGTTCATAGATGACATTTATCTCTAGGTTGCTAAGTGTATGATAGAATTTGTGCATGCTGATTTTGTCATTAAATTTCTACATGGTATCAGAGCTTGGGCTTTGAGTGACAGTGCGATTTTTGGGCAAGTTTTGAAGGGGGAAACTCGATTGTTTGTTTTCCATTGAACAATTGACAAGGAGATGGTTGTTTGCATCAGGTATGAGGACCGGTTGGATGGGATTTCCAACTATTTGCAATGGAAAGTCACGAAGTCGACTATTTTCAGGGAGAACAAGATTTGGAGCTTTGTCAACACCATAGTTGTTGTTCCATCAATAGACCCTATAGATTTGGATTTACATGAAGTAAAGGAGGCCAAAGATCAGAGGCTTATTTTGGATGGGGTGAAGGGCCACCTTATTCCTCACTTGGCTGAGAAGAAGATAGCCAAAGAGATGTGGGATGCACTTTGTTATCGCGCAATTTGTACTTGCCCAAATCCTAAGGAAAGTGAAACAAGATTGGCGTAACAAGGGGGTGACCTATCACTGTCACCTTAATAGGAAACCCCTTTCTGTTTAGGAGTAGGGTAAGACTACCCCAAGGGAGACGTCCCTAATGACCTAAAGGTTTGGTGAAACTAAAGCAAGGATGCAAAGATAAGCCCCCTTTCACTGGTCACTTAAGTCAAAAGGTCTTGCCGAGTTTATGTCTTAAGAGATGAAGCAAAATGTAATGGGTGAAGTGTACCTGCCCGAAACAAGACAACAAGCAAACTTATGGCAATTTTAAGTACAAAATGATATTAGTGCTTCAATAAGACAATAAACCAATGAAATATATGCTAGTTGATATAAAATTGCAGCAAAATGAAAGCTTACAACAACAAAAGGTTTTTTGTAATAGATTCTAGAAACATACCTTAAAATTGCTTAAAAGACAATGAAAAGATGGAATTTACTAGGCATAATGATAATCAAATTTCTGATTTTGTCATTAAATTTCTACAGATGATGGAGAAGTACTAGCAAGGTTCCTCGACTTAGTAGGAAGGGTGGCGCCCATTATGTCGCCAATGATCTGAAATCGTCTCGATGGGATTTAATCAATGATTGAGGATGTCTCTCGAGATTTCCCCACTTAGTAGGAAGGGCGACCCCCACTATGCCACAAACGGTTAAAAATCGTCCGGATGGAGTTAGATCAATAGCTGAGGATGGCTTGTGGGGTTTCCCAGCTGTTTGGAAAGAGTGGCCCTGTCTTTGTTGCAAATGGTCCACATTCGTTCACTTGTAAAGGGCACTTGGATGACCCAAAATGTAGCAGCGAGGGGTGCAAGCTCAAGTGCAAAATGTTGAGGCTCCAAGGGATATGCGGTGGCCAATGAAAAACAAGCTTTGATTGCTAACCGGGGATTCCAAATCTCTTGCTCCTACTGCAGAGTGCCACGTAGAATATCTTTTTCAATTACATGGTGGTTGTTGTACCTTTTTTCCTTAAATGGAAAGATCCATCTTTAAAACTACACGTTTGCAAGATATACAAGGAGGGAAAGGCATTAAAAGGGAATCATAAAGGCGAATTCCTCTATCATTCTAACAGTGCATGTTGAAGAATTTAATCTATGGAGAAAGAGGGGGGTTTTTTCCAGGGTATCAATTTGACCTTTGGAATTATCGAACATCGGTACCATTTAATTTCTCTGGCCGATATGTCATTTGGGTCTGGTCCAACAAAATCTAGCACCCTATATGATGCAAAGTCCCAAGCATCAAGGCTAATCTTGTGCAAATTAAGAATGCTACCCACTTTTACCCTCTGCAACAATTCGGCTTGCTCCTTTTCTATTACTCATTCAAAATCGGTTCTCTGTTATGGTTTGACTTGTCTCTCTATTACGGTTTGGGTTGATCCTCTGCTACAGTTAAAGTTGGCCTCTTTGGTAGGCCCTTTGCATTAGTTGAAGATGGAGTGGCTCAACAGTGTCTAGGCCTTTACACTAGTTTAAGATGGCAGTTTTATCATCTTTTGACTTGGAAACTTTCGGACCTTAATAGAATGGGATCAACGGCATATCGTCTAGGTTGAGTGGCAGACAACATTAGCAGTGAAACTTAAAATTAAATCTACTACTTGCCAAAGTGTTTCTCAGCCTTAGCTGTGTATTTAACCTCTCGTTCTTATTAATCTATAGGTAAAGACTTTGTTGCCGTCCTTATACACACTTACAGACATGAGCTAAGTCCGTCTCACTTAGTGTGTCCTTGGAGGCACAATGCCTAGGTTCACAGTCCACGCTGTCACTTTGACCAGAACCTCTTCTGTCTAGGCTTACTCCTAGGGAAGCTAAAGGGGGTAGACCTTAGTTACTAAATGAATTAAGTTAAGTTCTAGGAGTTAGTTTTAATTATTTACAAGGTTTGGGGGATTCTATTCCTAAAATTCTAAGGAAACCATGCAAGATGCAAGGGTTAGCATAAAAAACAAGCCTTTTCCCTAGGTCAACTAAGACTAGTGCCTAAATATTGGGCAAGGGGTCAACTACGTTAAGGGGTTGTTCGTTACAAAAATTTACAAGTTGCTTACAAAAATTACAAAAGAATAAATCCCATTATAGAATATCATGTACAATTACTCACAAAATTTACAATTTGAAGAATGATAGACTACAACAACAAACTAACCAATTATCTAATTGTGTTTGTGCAGGATATCAAAGGATTAAAGCATCATATCAACAATTCATCACAATTATGAGATCATCGTCAATATATCAATATCATCAACACATTATTATCATCATGAGCAAGATCAACAACGACTTAAGAAGATTTAGAAGACTTAGCACAAATGTTGTTAAGATTTTCAAAGATGATCCACACTCTTAATTATTAAACCCCCCAAGTATTCTATTAGGTTTGGTCTAGGGTGTAATTATTAGGCTTTCTTAAGATTTATCAAATTTTATTAAAACTTTCACCAAAGCCTCCTCCTCCTATTGCCAAATAACTGTTGGACGCTCAAGATAGTATGGCAACGAGGCCAACCCTAGAAGAACTAGTCAGCCCAAAACAAGAGTACTTCCCGGAGAGGACACACACCTGGTGCGCCACGAGATAGTCCCCTGCCACTACCCTCTGTTGTTTTCCTCAAGCCCCGTTTTAGATGGTGAAGATGGTGGTATAAGGTACCATAAAGTAGTCTATTAAGTTGTTATATAAGTTAGGTAGACTATTAGGAGTAGTTTAGAGTGTTTTGAGAGTTTTATGACACTTTTAATGAGTGATTTGGTGACTTGGCCGAAACTCACTTTGGCCTTAAAGTTGTGTTGTTTAAGCTTATGAATTTAAAAGAATTAACACATATATTCTATGTGAACGCAAGTCACTAGATGCACAATTAGATAACTTGCAAAAAAAAAGAATAACAAATGAGGGCAAGGACAACTTGCCAAGCAATAAATTAACCACACTTACACCATGTATGAGCTCATTAAAGATGAGAGCATTAAGTGTGTAGAAGAAGGAAATATGTTTCCGACTTAACCACTTAGAAACGAGTTATTTTAAGCACATGGAAATAACATCAATGATCTATGTAATGAGGAAATTAACCATCCAATTCTAGAGCATTTACACATTCAAGATTCAAGATCTAAGCATGAGCATAGAAAAAAGCACTTGAAAGAACTAAACATGCATGAGATCTACTTTAGTTGCTTAAGAGGCCCAATAGGCTTATGCTAGGTAGTTATTGGGTGTGTGATCTAGATCTAGAACATGTACATCAAAACATTAAGCACTTAGATCAATAACACATTAGATATTAGCCTTACCTATTGGGGTTTTCCTCTCCCAACTAGGTAGGTGATTATTTATCTTGTTCAAGTTAGATATTGATGATGTAGATAGAAGAAAGCAACACAAAAGCAAGCAAGGAGATAGAGAATAAACAAGAAAGCAAACCAACAACCCAAACAACCAAGCTACCCCACGTCCTAGGTTGAGAAGGTGCCCTCCACCTTCTAAACCTCACGTCCTAACTCTAAGAGAACTCAAAAAGGCAAAAAAAAGAAACAAAACGAACTAGATCTAGCCTTCCCAAAGCCTCACACGTGGGAGAAGGCCGTACCCTTCCTCCCCTAGTAGTGTGAGTCACTAACAAGCAAGAAAAAKGAAGCAAACAAGMAAGAAAAAATGTAGAAAATGATGAGTAGGGTTGAGAGATAGCTACCAAACCCCCTTGGAGGGCCTTTTAGTGTTGTGTGGATGTCTTTGGGCAGCCAAGACTCCTCTCAACCAGATCTGGTACCTGCAAAACCAACAAGGTTTCCCTTGCTAGGAAGGCTACACACAACTACACAAATGGAGTAAAACTTTGTCTTTCTAAGGGAAAAGTTCTTCTTGAAAAACTTAATGAGAAATTTAGTTTATGATGACCACAAGACTATATTATGCTAGCTGAAATATGGATTGGACAACAATATAAGAAGAGGAAGCAATACTAGAAGCTTGCTTGGAGTGTATGTGAGTCTCAAAGAATAGACTTTTGCTCAAGGCACATCTAATGAAACCCTTGAGGTTCAACCTGCAAAAACTCAACACAATAGCATACATACAATGGATAATATGGAGGGTTAAACTAATAAGTGAAATACTTACACCTTAACTAGCTAAGCACATATATAGATTCACAAGAATACTCTTTGCAAAACCCACTTAAACAAAATACTTTACCTAAGATCGATTCATACATGCATCATATCAAGTTGAAAAGATTATACCTCATATGTTTGCAAGAACACAAATACTTGTAGATCTTCCCAAAATATCCTCCAAAGTTTCCTTTATTATTGCTTCAAGAAGAGGGATCTTGGAGAAATACTTGCTCCAAAACCCTAGAGAAGAAAATGAAAATGGATGGAAAAGAGAGAGAGAGAGTGGAAAATCAAGTAGCATAACAATAGCTCAAGATATGTTGAGTTGGGGGTGAGAAAGGAGATCTATTTATACTTGGAGAGGCAAACCTACCTCTCTTCGATCGAAGCCAAGTGTCCAACACCAAGCAAATGAGTAGATCTCAAGGCTAGGGCGCATCGTCTAGGGTTTGAGAGCTAGATCTAGGGTGTAGAAAAATGTAGGAGGTGTTGGGATAAAGCAAAGAGGTGTGGGAGGCCTTGGGATTGATGCCAAGGAAGGTGAAAAGTCTCAAATAATTTAGAAATAAATCATTTTTGGAGTTTCTAGATGGAGGGGGGTGTAACTCCTCTTGGAGGGCGCACCACATGGGGGACACACAAGAGATGGAAAGGAATTAATGAGGGAGAAGGTGTGGTATCACCCTAGGGTGATTTATGAGGGTTAAGAAAATCCAAATATCAAGAGAGGGGGCCACACTAAAGTCACAAAATTAATTTCAAAAAGAAAAACGCCAATCCCCTAAGGGGGGCGCAACTTTTGAGTGTGGAAGGTGGGAAAGGAGTTAGAGTAGGTTGGGAGGGTTATGTTATTCTTAGGGAGGTTATCTCTAACCTTTATTCCATCATTTTACATCCTCTAAACTCATTATTACAATTTTACATTTTTGCCATGTTTGGACTTTAGCAATTAAAATTGTTGTTTTAGACTGACTGACACCCCGGGTGGACTAACCGATGGCTAAGGTTGTCCGACTGAGATGAAACTTGGTCCATAGATGTAGGGGGTGCTATTCCATTTCTTTTGAGCACAAATACCCCTATCAAAAGTCCAAGGACCTAGTTTTTACAATTATTGCTCAAAAATAATTAATTAATTAAATAATTAAACCTCCAAACTTAAGGAAATTTAATTAAAAGATAATTAATTAAAAAAAAATTAACTTAGACTCGATGGAATTCCGTGAAACTTTCTAAGATGTCTTGCATGGTAATTTACAATGATTCCCTATAATAGTTACCAAAACATAAGCCCACTAGAACGTCGTTCACCACTTTGGAGGAATTATTGCAAGTGTGAGGGAAAAACTCAAGGGAAATCAATAAGGCTAAAAAGCCCAATTGATAACCCAAGGATAAAAAACTCTCGGTGAAAGGAACTCTCCTAGTGAACCGATCCCAAGGTAACTGACCTAGACATGACTCATGCAGACCTATTACATTATTAACCCACGCAAGGGTGCAAAAATTCCAATTACAAAAATAAGTGCTGGGGCCAAACATGCCCTGTAGAACCAAAGTCTTCGACAACATGAGCATCTGACGATGCATCTCTTCATGGCACATGAGTTGACCATCGGTGTTAAATGGGCGGTCAACATCTGGTTCCACATGGGGACGTGTGTTCGATCTTCTCACTTGAGACAGAAAGCATACGAGAATCCAACACCTACAAAACAGAGTGCTCACCAATAACCAACATAAGAATACATATATACATGATTAAATCAATTAATGATATATACAACATTTACATAATGAAATACTAAAGTACAACATCATAATTTACAACAGATAAATCTATAGTACATAAAAATTCTAAGTACACATTTACATAATGAATGAAATAATACAAAACTTTCAAAATACAAGGAAAAGGGTTAGAGATACGTTACAGAGGGTGTCCCTTTAGACACCAAGTGGCCCCTCATTTGTAGAAAAGTTTGAGTTGCTTCTTGTTCCTCGGAATGTTTATGGGCTCACCATCCAAATGGCTGAGATGGAAGGAATTCAGCCCTACTACTTCTCTGATCAAATATTTCCCTAGCCACAAAATGTCAAACTTGTCGTGTTTTCCAGGTTTCTCTCTGCCTTTATCTCATAACAAAACTGTATCACCAACTATGAAGTCCCTTTGTCTGGCTGACCTGTCGAAAGATTTCTTAACCTTGTTCTGATTTCTGCAATTCTGATCATAAGCCCTTCGTTTAATTTCATCTAACTCAATGATCTGATTGACCCTGTTCTGAACTGCATCTTGCTCTGTGAAAGTGTCCTCAACTGACCCATAAGTAGGAAGTCTAAGATGCACTGGAAACCTAGCCTCCAATCCATACACTAGCTCAAATGGACTCTTTCCAATAGTTTATTTCCTTGTTATTCGGTCCGCCCATAATGCATGTTTGATTTTACTATCCCAAGACTTCTTATTTCAACCAACAATTTTCTTTGCTATGGTCATTAAGTTTTTATTACTTGATTCTGCCTGACCATTTCCTTGGGGGTAGTAATCTGATGCATGTGATAAGATAATACCATACTTGAAACAAAAGGATGACATCTCTGCTGAACAAAGGGCCTTGGCATTATCTGTCACTATCTTTGTTGGAACCCCAAATCTAGTTATGATTCTATCTTCTAGGAAATCCATCACTACCTTTTTAGTTGTTGACTTTGTTGGAATGGCTTCAACCCATTTTGTGAAGTAATCTATAGCTGTGAGAACCCATGAATAACCATTACTTGAATTATTATTAAACTTCCCGATGAAGTCCAAACCCCACTGCTGAAAAGGTGCTTCAACCACAATTGGTTGCAAAGGGAGTGTTGCTAAATTTTGATTTCCTGTGAAAAGCTGACATGGCTCACATTTTTGAACAAGCTGACGCACATCATAAAATATGGTGGGCCAATAATATCCTGCTCTAAGGATTTTGTGGGTAGTAGTTTTAGCAGCAAAGTGTCCACCACAAAATCCTCCATGGAATTCGTCCATTAGTTTCTTTGACTCAACGTCATCCACACATCTAAGGATAACCCCATTAGGATTTTTCCATCCTAATCCATCTCTAGTAAGGACATACTTATAAGATTTTAATCTTAAAGCCCTTTTCTTGTGTCCTACTAGATGTCTTGGACAAGTTAGATTCTTAAGACAGAAGATGATGTCTGTATACCAATCCACTTGTTCAAGTTTCAACAAGTTAGGATGCCATTCTTCATTATTGACTTGGTTAACCATTCCCAAGGCCTTCTCATTACTTTCTGTCAACATTTTAGCAAGGCCTTGACCCTTAATCAATTTTGTTGGTCTAATCTCCAAATCATATTCCTAGATTTTAGCAATCCATCTATCCCTTGAGCCTAATCCTTCCATTTTTGATAAAACATCCTTAACCACAGGATTAGGAACATAGCCAATCACTTTGGAATATCCAATGAAGACTCTGAAATGTTTGAGTGATTTTACTAAGGCATAAGCCTGTTTCTCAAACATGGGATACTTAAGCTCTGAATTTTGCAAGGCCCGACTCATATAAGCAATGGGTTGTTCATGGCCTTGATCATTTTTTTTAAGCAACACACCAACAATAGTGTCTTCAGAAGCAAAGGAGAAAATATGAAAATCCTTATTATAGTCTGGGCTAATAAGGATGGGAGCTTCACATATGGTAGTTTTAATACATCCGAAAGCTTGCTTACTTTCTTCACTCCATTCAAATTTAACATCCTTCTTAAGCAACTTATATATAAGTTTCATAATCTCAGCATAGTTAGGAATGAACCTATGGACAAAATTGGTTTGTCCTAAGAAGGATTGGAGAGCTTTCTTTGATGCAGGCAAGGGCACCTTGCTAATAGCCTCAACTCTCTCTGGGTCTAACTTGATCCCTTCTTTTGAAATTATGTGGCCAAATAGTTTTCCTTTAGTCACCCCAAAGACTGACTTAGCAGGATTTAGAGAAATTCCAAACTCTCTATATCTGTCCAAAACTTGCCTAAGGTGGTTAATGTGAGTTTTCCCATCCTTAGAAAATACAGTCAAATCATCTTGATATATTTCAATTAATTTTCCAATTATCCCCCAAAAGGCATAGTCCATAGCTCTCTGAAAAGTAGCTCCATCATTTGATAAACCAAATGGCATTCTAAGATATTCAAAGGTTCCCCATGGAGTAGTAAAAGTCATCTTATGCCTATCTTCAGCTTTAAGTCTAATCTGATTATAACCTGAAAAACCATCAAGCATGGAAATCATCCCTGATCCTGTTACTCTTTGAAGTAAAGTTTCCATCTTGGGAAGGGGATAGTTGTCTTTTGTGCAAGCAATGTTTAAGTTCCTGAAGTCAATGTAGATACAAATTTTCCCATTCTTCTTCCTAGCAACAACCAAGTTTGAACACCAAGAAGAATGTCTAGTCTATTGAATAATACCTACTTCTAGCATTTTCTGTAATTCCCGTTGGACAAGAGGAGCTAACGTTGGGTTTAACTGTCTTAACTTCTGTCTAAAGGGCTTAGTACCTTCCTTAAGAGGAATCACATGCTAAGTCACATCCTCCCTATAGACTTTAAGTTCATCATAACCAAAGGCCAAGACATCCCTATATTCCTTTAATAATTTAACAATTTCATTCCTTTCTTCTATAGGGGTAGTCTTGCCTACTTTAATCAATCTCGGTTCTTCATTAGTTCCGACATTGACTTCTAGGTAATCACATAGTTTTTTCTTTGATTCATCTTTTATCTTATGACCATCTTGTCTATCAAAATCCCTTTCTGAAGAAACCACTCGTTTAGGTGGGGCCTTTACCTCATCATCATTTTTTGTGTAATTACAACCTTCCTCTTTCATACTTATGTCTAAGTCTGAAAATTCATGTATGTGAAGAAAAAAATTGACCATCTGTTTGTCATCATCAAAAACCTGCGAGTGATCCATATTATTTGGGACAAAGGGTCTAAAAATGACTTCTACTGAAATGTTCTCATCTATCAATTTGTTTGGAAGTTGTAGTGTGGAAGCTGCTACTGCAAGTTCATCGGCTTTTGCATTCTGTTCTCTAGGAATTGCAATTAAGTTTATAGCATCTAAGTCATCCATTCGGTTCCAAATTGCATTCCTGTATCCCTTTAATCTTTCAGACTTGCAAGCAAACTTACTCTTTAACTATTGTATAACCAAGTTTGAATCCCCTTTGATATTTAGACATTTGATTCCCCTATCTCTGCAAATTTCTAAACCAAGGAGTAAAGCTTTGTACTCAGCCACATTATTAGTTGCATCAAACTCCAATCTATAAGAAAATTTCATCACTTCACCACTTGGAGACTGAAGCACAATTCCAACACCCTTTCCTATTCTAGAAAAAGCACCATCAAAGTTCATGTAACACACCTTGTCCAATTCATTATCTTTAATTGTTTCTTGTAAAGGCACAATGGAATTAGACAAGATGGCATAGTTACCAAGACCTTCATCAGTCCAGTTTAATTCATTTTTGGTCTTCTTGAAATCTTCAACATGATACTTCCTATACACTTCCCTATTCAACCTGAAAGTACTTCCATCTGGGGTAGGGAGAGTAGCATAAGATAGGTCCATTTGTAAACTACCACCCAAGTCTGCAACTGCTTTTCTATTTAATAACATTCCCCAAACATCCGACACATCAATTACCAGGATATCCATTTCAAACATGATGTCTGGAAATGCTGCTAAGTAAACTTGTAAACCTTTAATCAATCCATGCACTTCTATAGTTTGACTGTCCAAGGCACAAATGTTATGATAAGGCCTTGATATTCTTAAGTTCAATTGTTCCATTACCTTCTTAGTAATAACATTCGAAGTAGCTCATGAATCTAGCATGCAATTGTGTAACACTTTGTCGTTCACAAGTAAGGAAAGGTAGAAAGGAAAATTCTTTTCATTCTTCCTATCCCAATTCTGTAAAATCACTGGTGCATCCTGGTAAGCCGTGGCTACTTGTTTTTCAACAAGACTCATAGGTGGCTCATCGATGGCTTTAAGCAACTTTTCCTTTTGTGAAGGAATCTTTATGAGTTCTGATACTAGCACCAACATCTTTACATTACTCAACCATCCACCTAAGTCTATATTTAAATCTACACTAATTGGCACCTTAGACTTAGGAGGAGATACCTTGGGAGTACTGGTTTGACCTTTTTCTTGACTTTTGTTTTCCTTCCTTTGGTATGTAATGCCTCTAAACCTAGCCATTTCTACAACTTGTTGAGGGATGGGCTTGGGCCCATACTTTTTCGTAGCTTTATCAACAATTCCACTCATAAAGTTCCCATTACTTCCATAATCATCAACATCCATCCAATCATAGTAGTCACCGTAATACCTGTCATTACACATGTTTACTTGTTCATTTCCTTGGTCTTCATACTCATTATTGCACTCTTCAAGGAAAACAAGACAGGTTGATTCCTCATGAAACTCACCACAAGGTCTACAATAAGGCATAGGGCGATGTTCTACCAAGTTGGTGGTTTCAAAAGGATTTGGTGGCCTTTGATCATTTTGAGGAGGTCTCCTTGGCCACTTATCATTTGTCTTATGTTGTTGTCTATTACTATGAGACCTCTCCAAGGTGATCAATCTATTCTGTAAAGCATTAATCTGATTGGCATGGTTGTCTTCCATCTATTTGACTTGATTGGCATGATTGATTTCCATCTGTTTAATCAACTGAGTAAGTTCTTTCATGCCATCACTATAGGGTTTTTGATTTTCAACGTTTTTCTTCTTCTCCTCGTGAGGTTGAGAAGAAGTACCTCTAGTGAAACCAGGAATATTTGACTTCCTAGCTTCAAGCATATTTTGTTCAATCCTCAAAGTTGTTTCTTGTGTTGCCTGCAAGTTTTGAGGGTCTTTATCCTGTAAGACATATCTCATTTCTCCCTCAAAATCTTCTATATAATAAATCAATATGGCAGCAACAGAGGGCTTGACATCTTGATGAAGGCTCTTCACCAAGATATTAAATTTTTCATTGAACTCTACCACTATTTCATTTTATTTTTTATGGCTGGTGGTGAGTGCACCCAACTGAAACCTATGTTCTTTCTGATCACCCCATCTTTTTCTAAATTCGTCCAATATTGCATTCAGGGTGCTAAACTTATTGGCAGGAAAATCTTCAAACCAATTAGCAGCGCTTCCTTCTAATGAATATACAAAAAGGGTCATCTTTACATCTTCTTCATTATGACCTCGACAATACTTGTCAACACATCTATGGAAAATTGTGATGTGAGCACTGGCACTTATAGCATTGTTCCCATGGAAGATAGGTAATTTATCAATAGCTTTCTCAGGAACATCATGAGGGGAACCCTGGATGGCTGCAAAGTTCAAAGGACTCAAAAAGGTGGCCATTAGAACGTTAGGGTTATTAATGGAATTATTAATAGTTGGTTGATTATTAGTTTGGAACAAGTATTGGATATCCTTGAGTGCTTCCTCCCTAAGACTTTCAAGTAGGCTCCTAGGAGCTAAGCGGTTTAATCTTCTCCTATAAACATGTTGATGCTCAGGATAAGAATAAAACACTCCTTGAGAATTGCTCCTAGTAGTACACTTGCTAGATTTTTTCAATGGAGTTGCCACTTAGATAGGAATCACACAAAGCTAACCAATCTCAGGTTCAAATAATTTTAAGGCCTAAAAGATTTTATTATTTAGTTCTTAAAAAGTTAAGTTAAGTTGTTAGGATCAAGGATAAATGACTTATCCCCGGCAACGACGCCAAAGATGTTTCCGTCCTTATACACACTTGTAGACGTGATAAGTCCGGCTCACTTAGTGTATCCTTGGAGGCACAATGCCTAGGTTCACAGCCCACGTTGTCACTTTGACCGGAACCTGTTCTGTTTAGGCTTACTCCTAGGGAAGCCAAAGGGGGTAGACCTTAGTTACTAAATGAATTAAGTTAAGTTCTAGGAGTTAGTTTTAATTATTTACAAGGTTTGAGGGATTCTATTCCTAAAATGATATGGCAACCATGCAAGATGTAAGGGTTAGCATAAAAAACAAGCCTTTTCCCTAGGTCAACTAAGACTAGTGCCTAAAGATTGGGCAAGGGGTCAACTAAGTTAAGGGGTTGTTCGTTACAAAAATTTACAAGTTGCTTACAAAAATTACAAAAGAATAAATCCAATTATAGAATATCATGTACAATTACTCACAAAATTTACAATTTGAAGAATGATGGATTACAACAACAAGCTAACCAATTATCTAATTGTGTTTGTGCAGGATATCAAAGGATTAAAGCATCATATCAACAATTCATCACAGTTATGAGATCATCATCAATATATCAATATCATCAACACATTATTATCATCACGAGCAAGATCAACAACGACTTAAGAAGATTTAGAAGACTTAGCACAAATGTTAAGATTTTCAAAGATGATCCACACTCTTAATTATTAAACCCCCCAAGTATTCTATTAGGTTTGGTCTAGGGTTTAATTATTAGGCTTTCTTAAGATTTACCAAATTTTATTAAAAATTTCACCAAAGCCTCCTCCTCCTATTGCCAAATAACTGTTCGACACTCAAGATAGTATGACAACGAGACCAACCTAACAGAACGAGTCAGACCAAAACAAGAGTACTTCCCGGAGAGGACACACACCTGGTGTGCCACGAGACAGTCCCTTGCCACTACCCTTCGTTGTTTTCCTCAAACCCCGTTTTAGATGGTGAAGATGGTGGTCTAACGTACCCTAAAGTAGTCTATTAAGTTGTTATATAAGTTAGGTAGACTTTTAGGTGTAGTTTAGAGTGTTTTGAGAGTTTTATGACACTTTTAATGAGTGATTTGGTGACTTGGCCGAAACTCACTTTGGCCTTAAAGTTGTGTTGTTTAAGCTTATGAATTTAAAGGCATTAACACATATATGCTATGTGAATGCAAGTCACTAGATGCACAATTAGATAGCTTGCAAAAAAAAAGAATAACAAATGAGGGCAAGGACAACTTGCCAAGCAATAAATTAACCACACTTACACCATGTATGAGATCATTAAGGATGAGAGCATTAAGTGTGTAGAAGAAGGAAATATGTTGCCTACTTAACCACTTAGAAACAAGTTACTTTAAGCACATGGAAATAACATCAATGATCTATGTAATGAGGAAATTAACCATCCACTTCTAGAGCATTTACACATTCAAGATTCAAGATCTAAGCATGAGCATAGAGAAAAGCACTTGAAAGAACTAAACATGCATGAGATCTACTTTAGTTGCTTAAGAGGCCCAATAGGCTTATGCTAGGTAGTTATTGGGTGTGTGATCTAGATCTAGAACATGTACATTAAAACATTAAGCACTTAGATCAATAACACATTAGATATTAGCCTTACCTATTGGGGTTTACTTCTCCCAACTAGGTAGGTGATTAGTTATCTTGTTCAAGTTAGATATTGATGATGTAGATAGAAGCAAGCAACACAAAAGCAAGCAAGAAGATAGAGAATAAACAAGAAAGAAAACAAGCAACTCCATGTCCTAGGTTGAGAAGGTGCCCTCCACCTTCTAAACCGTCCTAGCTCTAAGAGAACTCAAAAAAAGTAAAAAAAGAAAAGAAACAAAACGAACTAGATCTAGCCTTCCCAAAGCCTCACACGTGGGAGAAGGCCGTACCCTTCCTCCCCTAGTAGTGTGAGTCACTAACAAGCAAGAAAAATGAGGCAAACAAGCAAGAAAAATGTAGAAAATGATGAGTAGGGTTGAGAGATAGCTACCAAACCCCCTTGGAGGGCCTTTTAGTGTTTTGTGAATGTCTTTGGGTAGCCAAGACTCCTCTCAACTAGATCTGGTACCTGCAAAACCAACAAGGTTTCCCTTGCTAGGAAGGCTACACACAACTACACAAATGGAGTAAAACTTTTCCTTTTTAAGGGAAAAGTTCTTGAAAAACTTAATGAGAAATTTAGTCTATGATGACCACAAGACTATATTATGCTAGCTGAAATATGGATTGGACAACAATATAAGAAGATGAAGCAATACTAGAAGCTTGCTTGGAGTGTATGTGAGTCTCAAAGAATAGACTTTTGCTCAAGGCACATCTAATGAAACCCTTGAGGTTCAACCTGCAAAAACTCAACACAATAGCATGCATACAATGGATAATATGGAGGGTTAAACTAATAAGTGAAATACTTACACCTTAACTAGATAACCACATATATAGATTCACAAGAATACTCTTTGCAAAACCCACTTAAACAAAATACTTTACCTAAGATCCATTCATACATGCATCATATCAAGTTGAAAAGATTATACCTCATATGTTTGCAAGAACACAAATACTTGTAGATCTTCCCAAAATATCCTCCAAAGTTTCCTTTATTATTGCTTCAAGAAGAGGGATCTTGGAGAAATACTTGCTCCAAAATCCTAGAGAAGAAAATGAAAATGGATGGAAAAGAGAGAGAGAGTGGAAAATCAAGTAGCATAACAATAGCTCAAGATATGTTGAGTTGGGGGTGAGAAAGGAGATCTATTTATACTTGGAGAGGCAAACCTACTTCTCTTGGATCTAAGCCAAGTGTCCACCACCAAGCAAATGAGTAGATTTCAAGGCTAGGGCACACCATCTAGGGTTTGAGAGCTAGATCTAGGGTGTAGAAAAATGTAGGAGGTGTTGGGATCAAGCAAAGAGGTGTGGGAGGCCTTGGGATTGATGCCAAGGAAGGTGAGAAGTCTCAAATAAGTTTTTAAAAAATCATTTGTGGAGTTTCTAGATGGAGGGGGGCGTAACTCCTCTTGGAGGGCGCACCAAATGGGGGAAACACAAGAGATGGAAATGAATTATTGAGGGAGAAGGTGTGGTATCACCCTAGGGTGATTTATGAGGGTTAAGGAAAGCCAAAGCTCAAGAGAGGGGGCCACACTCAAGTCACAAAATTAATTCCAAAAAGAAAAACGTTAATCCCCCTAGGGGGGCGCAACTTTTGAGTGTGGAAGGTGGGAAAGGGGTTAGAATATGTTGGAAAAGGTTGGGAGGGTTACTTTATGCTTAGGGAGGCTCTCTCTAACCTTTATTCCATCATTTTACATCCTCTAAACTCATTATTACAATTTTACATTTTTGTCATCTTTGGACTTTAGGAATTAAAATTGTTGTTTTATATTAACTGACACTCCGGGTGGACTAACCTATGGCTAAAGTTGTCCGACTGAGCTGAAACTTGGTCCATGGATGTAGGGGGTGCTATTCCATTTCTTTTGAGCACAAATACCCCTATCAAAAGTCCAAGGACCTAGTTTTTACAATTATTGTTCAAAAATAATTAATTAATTAAATAATTGAACCTCCAAACTTAGGGAAATTTAATTAAAAATTAATTAATTAAAAAAAAATTAACTTAGACTCGACGGAATTCAGCGAAACTTTCTAAGATGTCTTGCATGGTCATTTACAATGATTCCTTATAATAGTTACCAAAACATAAGCCCACTAGAATGTCGTTCACCACTTTGGAGGAATTATTGCAAGTGTGAGGGAAAAACTCAAGGTAAATTAATAAGGCTGAAAAGCCCAATTGATAACCTGAGAATAAAAAACCCTCGGTGAAAGGAACTCTCCTAGTGAACCGATCCCAAGGTAACTGACCTAGACATGACTCATGCAGACCTATTACATTATTAACCCATGCAGGGGTGCGGAAATTCCAATTACAAAAATAAGTGCTAGGGCCAAACATGCCCTGTAGAACCAAATTCTTCGACAAGATGAGCATCTGACGATGCATCTCTTCATGGCACATGAATTGACTACCGGTGCTTAATGGGCAATCAACAGACTCTAAATTATTGTTCAGTTGAGGTGTCTAACAGTTAACTATCTCTAATTTTTATCTCCCTTTCAAGTTAAATAGATTTTAATTTCAACAAAGATATTTAATCTTTTACCTTTTTTGAGACAATTTCAAGTTTCTTAAACAGCTGCCAATGAATATCACCTTTTGGACCCACAACCCTGATTTCCAAATAATGGGTGTGCAAGGATTTTCAACATTTTGGGGCACTGCATATGTTTCTAGGTGCATAGTTGAATAGCATGCAAAGAGGATGGCAGTTTAGTGGGCTTTTGAATGAGCTAAGGGTCTTTAGGAGCAGCTTGTCATTGGAACAGCGAGAAAATAGAAATATATACATCTATAGGGGAATGCTGCTGATAAATCATATAATTCTGTTTCTCTGTGAACGGCTAGGAGGATTATTATTACATTGGATCTTCTCCACATGTAGAGTACGACAGAGCTTCATCTTTTTAAGATAATCTTGCTATAGCATTAAATAAAAAATATTGTAAAAGACTCAGAACATTTAAGAGATCAGTTCAGACTTCCCTGCATCAATATCGCGCACATTCTTCTAGACTTGCTACCTGCTTCTGTAGAATTAGTTATAAGCATATAATACTTTTCAGGAACGTGCTATAATATTTTTACTAGCACAGATACGTCTAAACTTGGGTGTGATATGCTTGAGGCTAATTCGAGGCTGCATATTTCAAGTTCCAATATGCATCTTCAAGCTTTGCAGCATGGAGGTAAATATCAAACCCAAGTTTAGATCTAGTGTTCATATTCAATGCATCAATGTGCAGTTTGATTCGACGCACCGTCTAGATCCAATGTACCATTACACTCAGCCACTCTCACACATACTAAGAGTTGATGGATCATACCACATCCACCAAGACTGTAGAATGTACCTTGCTTCTCTCCATGTAACAAGTTGAAACCAGGGGCATAAAACTTGCTGTAAATTGGTAATATATGCTGCTCTTTCACAAACCTCACACTTTTTATATTATATTTTTCGAGTGTTAAATGGGCTCGAGAATGCATGCTTGTATAATTCAGATGGATTTTGCAGGTCTTGAACCTGGTCAATCTAACTGGAATTGGCATTTGCCTGAAATATGCATCGAAAATTGCCCATCTACATCGGCGCATTGTAAAAGCAGCATCATCTATGCACGCGAAGGCTACATTTGCAGCATCAAAGGGCCACCTTTTACCTCAAGGAAAAGATCAGAGCTTTGAATTTCAGAAAAACATGAAGCTCTTCTGCGAAGTACAGGATGCTTGGTCCCAACGCTCTGCTCTTGGTAGGCAATTGAACACGGCATATTTATTTTTTCTTACTTGACGGGCAGCATATCCGTTAAATGCCAAATTCAGTGTTGCTTTCGAGCCCTAAATTCTTGACCAATGATATTAAACATTTTGATTTTGCTGTATGCTGCAGTTAATTTTCTATCCAATAATTCTGTGGGTATCTCAGTGTATGGCTTCGTACTGGACCGCTTTTTCGTGCATACAAGTATTGGCGTTGTCTTGATGTCCGTCTGGTTTCTCTTGGGTCGATCTCTAAGTAGTTAAAGGAACACTTCTGAGGGGACATATCCCCTCTTATCTCATGGGAGGATGTTAGCAGCACAGAAGCGTTTCTTTTCATGGGTTTAACTTCTTGTTTATGCGGAGACCGTACATCATCATGGATCTTGTCTGTGGTTGTTGTGAAATGGCTTGCGTTGAGATGTTTACTTTTCGATACCCATCTGATATTGTGAACTTGGTATTTACACAGTTTCTGTTTTCATTGTTGTTCACTAGATTATTTGAATTATGAGCTGTAACTGCCTTTGGAAAACAGCTTTCTAAAAGTCTATGAATTGCCTTTTTCTAATTTTTTGTCAATAGCATTGCTCTCTGTTATGTATGTCGACCTTTCTCGATTCCTAGTTCAATCTTGTTTATACGAATCAAAATGATCATCTGAGATTGCATTGTTGGCATATAAAGTTATGCTTTTGTATTATTTTTCTTCTCTTTTTTAAAAGATTTATTTACCTTAGCAGTTTCACACCACTGGTTGCCAATATAACATAGTAACACATACAGATTGGTGGACAAGAAGTGTCTACAAAATTTGAAATCCATATCTACTCATGGCAAATGCCTCACCTTACCATTTTACCAATGGGCTGTGGACAGATATATCCGTCTTTCAATCCCAAGTCCAAAAATTTGAATTCCTTTCATTGGTAATAAATGACAACCTGCAAATCTCCATTTTTTAAAACAAGTATAAAGCGTAACATAATTTCTTAAATGACAACCTGCACATCTCCATTTTTTTAAACAAGTATAAAGCGTAACATAATTTCTTCAGAGTACAAAAATAATATCAACCATGTCCATTGCCATCACCCTCACCAATATCTATTGAATGTGCTAATAGCTAAATCCCAATCATTTTTTAGTACAATCGAATAGCAATTAAGCATGTTTCAGGCGGTTTCTAAACCATTGAACTATATGCATGTTATATATAGTAAAAACACCAAAAAAGTCGTGGGTTATGGCGGTCAATGGGAATGGAACCCTCGACCTACCAAATATAGCAAATTTTTAACTCCACTATCCAACTATATGTCAACTTTAGTTGGCTATAACCACAAATTTATACTAGTTAAAGCATACCATGGAATTCAGAATGTGGTTAAGGGGCGCACCCTATTTAATAGACACACAACCCAATGTTGTACAACAAAATTTAATGTAGAGTTTTGCCTCGTAATGCATGCCAAAGGTACCGGACATTGAGGTAACATCGTAAAGCGTGTTGAGGGGTATCTTGACGGAATTTTGAGTATTTTATATTAATTTTGCACAATTTTTCGCCAGGAATTCAACGGTGTACTCTATTTCTGCATTTGAGCAGCATATTTTTGGAGTGTCTTCAAAATTGTGTTTTTGCAAGCCTATATTGTAATGTAATTTTGGAATTTTGAGATGATGAACAATTATGCTATTTAAAAGACTTTGAAGATGCAATGATGTATGTCAATTACATGTGTATTTGAGTTCATTTATTTTATGTTTATTATCTCATTTACATTTCAAGTTATTCATCAGTTTATGGGTTTATGGATAAGTAAAACATTTATATGATATTTTGCAAATAGTCAAACGATCTTCATTTATCGAATTTGATTGAATGTTTATGTGTAATTAAGAATTAATTGGCATCTAAGGATTTTCGGGTTGAATTAGTATTAGAGTTTGTTGATATTTAAGGATCAAGTTGGTATCATAACTCGTTTGGTATTTTCAGATCATGTGGTATCAGAGTTGGTTTTGACGTTTATTTGCAAGTGAATGCTTACGAGATCTAAACTCAAGCTTGGTGAAGGATCGTTTGAAGAGTGCATTCCCAAGATTGGTTCGAGGTGTGCAATTCAGAGCAAGAAATGGCTTCAACAAAAGACAGGGATTCTTCTAATCCAAATCCTTTTGGTACTAAAGAGACATTATTTTCTGCGTTCATGGCAATGAAGGCCATGGTGGAAGAAATGCATGAGGATCGAAAGAAGGCCAAGAGAAATGGTGGTAAAGGAAAAATGAAGCCACATGACTTCAAGAAGACAACGACAGTGAAGAAGAAAAAATAAGAGAAGCCTACATGTTCTCATTGCGAGAAGAAAGGACACGAGGAGACAAAGTGTTGGAAGTTGCATCCAGAATTGACACTGAAGTGGGCTCAACCTAGGAAAGGTAAAAATAAGATCACGACCATAGTACAAGATCTTGGATCAGATTCTGAGGATGAAACCAAGGTTACAACTATGGACATCAAAGGTAAATCTTTTGTTGCAAGTTTCAGTTCACGTATGTCTTCTGCAAAGTCTAAAGTGATCCCTGATGGAAGGCAAATAAATGACCTGTTTCATTTGCGAGTTATCTCAAAGAACACAAAGATTGATACAATTGTTGATAGTGGATCACAAGTGAATCTTATCTCAGAGCAAGTAGTTCAGAAGTTGATATTGGAAACTAGGCCTCATCCTAGGCTGTATCCTTTGGGATGGATTTGTGATAATGCTCATGTACATGTAACTAAACAATGCAAGTTACGGTTCACGATCACATCCAATTTCATTGATGAGGTAGAGTTAGACGTTGTTTCACTTGAAATTTGCGGGATGGTTTTGGGAAGTCCATACTTGTATGACAAAAAGACCATTTTCTATAGGGAACAAAATAAGTATCATCTCTTCAAGGATGGGATTAAGTTCATTGTGAGAGCTCATCGGATGAAGACGAATTTGACAGTTGTCACTACATGGCACATGCTAGCTAATGCTAGTAACCAAGATCCAGAGTTACAACCTACAGTTGAAAGCAAAACATGTCCTTTCGTTGATGTTGTTCCTGTTAAGAAGGGTAGATATGTTGATGTTCATTCTCTTTCGCATCTGTATATTTAGTTTTGTTGATCAATTTATTACTAATCAGTGGATTATGGCTAGTTACTGCAACAATGAATGGTTAACTTGATCAACAATGTTGTTTCAGTCTTCATTATGGTTGTGATGAGTCAGGTACTCGTTATCCAAGAATGATGGATGGATGATACTGAACAAGTGAGGAAAAAACATTCTTACTTGATTTATGAATAATTCTCTTTTAAGAGGCATATAAAGGTGCATGTTATAAACATATTTTAAATACTATGTCATGTTCGTATGGATGTATACCTTGAACAAAAGCAATCAAGTACAAATGATAACAATACAAACATAATTGTTTTTCAGGGTAGGAGCGACAATGGACAAAGTATTCATTCAGGGACTTCTATAGATACATCAAGCAGTACAAGAACAAAGAGTCCAAATGGGCAAGGCATATATTAACATTCGACTTGGTTTCATATTGGTTGAGATAGACTATCTTCAGCAAAAGGAGATGGGAGTGAATGTTGAAATACATGATACAGGTATTGCAAAGATTCAATGAACAAAACTTTGGTATTTTGGAAATTTATGAGCCAGAACCAGAGCTACATATATCATATTAACTACAGTGACAGAGGCCAAAATCAGAGCCATATTCTAGAGAAGCAAAAAAAAGTACATTGATCTAGTACCTGAGATCGAAGACCCAAGATGAAGACTTATTTTCAAAAGAATCAACAAGATGGAAGAGTGAATTATCATCACTAAGTTGTTGATTGTCTATACTTTTGGAGGTCCAAAATTTCTTCAGTGGGGAGGTGTGATCCAAGAGGATCTAAGGAACACTCATAGAGGTCGAGAAGGATCCAGAACACTCACAGAGGTCCCGGGGGATTCATAAAAGCTCAAAATTCGACCATCTCAAATGCTCGAGAAAACAATATCATTGCATAGAGCTCGTCGTCATCTTTCCAACAACGCAAAAGGTGCGTCAAACAAAGTTCGTATGTAAAAGTTATGAGCGGTTAAAGTTCCAGTCAAACTTAGCAAAGAGTCAAAGTCAAAGTACAAAGGCAAATAAAGAGGTGACATGTGTCACCACTACAAGGGTGACACATGGCACTTAATAGGTAGTTGACCGGGTAAGGTACAATCCAACTACAAGTTGAAATGTGGCATTGGAAGAGCCAATGAGAGGTCGCCATGTGGTAACCCCCATTGGCCAATATTGGATAGTGAATATCAAAAGTTATGGAGTCAACATGGTTCGACCCCATGACCTCCATAGCCACCAAAGGTCTTCACATAGCCCTCCATACCAACACACCACACGTTGTTCCTTGATCACTATATGGCATACTATATATGTTAAGAACCAAACATCAATATAGCATAGAAAAACCTCAGGAAAAGTACTCAACGGCTTGAAAAAGAGATAATTTCAGATAATAAGCCTCTTCAAGGGGGCAACCTCCTTTTACCCCACTTAAATGTTCAAGTACAAGATGATTCAAAATCAAAATGTCTCCTTGGTATATATAGGAGACTAGGAGGTATAATTACAAATAATGGCCTAAAGCCGACATAATTAAAATAACATTACTAATCTAAATTACAACTAATGGCCTAAAGCCGACATAAATAAAATAGCATTACTAATCTAATATGCCCCAATTAAGGGGTAATGAGCCAATATTAGAGCTTAACATGCCCCTCCCCTTGAGACAAGTGTTGTCCACAACACTTGAGTAACTTTGGATGCTTCTGTATAAAAGACTCATCTTCCCAAGTGGAATCTTCAGCTGGTAGTTTCCTCCATTTAATGAGATACTCTGAAATGGATCTATTCCTCAGTTGGCGAATTTTTGTGTCAGTGATGGCTTCAGGCTCCAATATG
>JASDQU010109455.1:163862-184298 GCA_032191745.1 Picea mariana
CGAGGGTGCACCTCTCCAACGGCTGCGATCAGAGCGCTCGGATCAACGATGTGCAAGGCGATGCAGACCTCTCTTTCCTCTCTGTGTTTAATCAACGTGGTCCTTTTCCTCGTCGTGTCAGCTTGTGGACCATCCTCCCCCCTGCCATCTATTCTCCTCCCGACCGTAATATGAGGCTCGCTCCCTTGAGCTCTTCCTCATCCTCCGAAATCTGTCCATCTCCCCCCTTGCGGTCCATATGGTCCCTTCCCCATCTCATCATCCACTCACCACCTTCCATGTGTCCCGCTCCTTTCCACATCAGCCTCCCATTAAAAATGTGCTAGTTATATCTCATCTCCTGCCCCCTCCGCTTATTGCCTTCTGCCATGTGTCTTCCCCTACCACCTCTCTCACACCTCATCACTTCTTATTTCACCCCCCACGGTTTTTGCGCCACCACTCCCATTATGCACCCCATCCTTTGCGCTAGCCTCCACGCATATTCATTAGGCCGTTCAACTAATCTAGGTGGCAGTGCGAGGAGCCTTCCACGTCCTAAAGGTGCTGAGTCTGCCAGGCCATTCACAATCCCAATGAAGCAGTTATTGAGGTAGTTGGTGATGGTTAGACATCACCTCCGCCATAATGGGAAAGTCCGACGATGAATTAAAGGCACGTCGATTCGCCCACGGAACTGTCGGGAGTTCAATTGCGTTTGCCATAGGTGCACGATCATTCAGAGACTGCAGGTGCAGATTGTCAGAAGCCATGTAGGTGCAAAGTTTTTAATGCAACATCTCGATTCTGTTGTTGTTGTTGTTGTTTTGAGTATATGTAGGCATTTTCGCCATTTTTGTATCTATCGATGGTAGAGCGAAGCTCCCGACTGTAAAGTTTCAACAACCATTCTAGTTCTCTGGTTGTGCATTTGTATATGAGATTTCTTGTTTTATGACAAACAATTTTCCTTCTCCATCTAAGATTTCATCTCATACTAAGGAAGTTCATGATTGACTGATTCACATGAATGGTTGCAGTTATGTTATGATAAAGGATTTATCATTGCATCATTGTATTCTCTGGTTTTCTGTGTTTGAATGTAAGAGGATCTTGCGTTTGGATGCTTTCATCCCTAGTCTTTTAGGAACCATTTGTTTATGACAGACCCTCGCACTCTTCTTATACAAGTCTTCCCCCTACTCACCCTTATTACAAGTCACTGTTTGAAGTTTATCTAAGACCTCATTTACCCATGCATGCCTGGCCTAGTTTCAGAGTTGAAACGATATTGTTCTGAGTTTACTTCCATTTGATCATCCCTTTATAAACAAATCGTGACATTAAACTGATGGGTGTCGAGCTCTGCGCTTGCTGCAATCCAGGAGTGACTTCCGTCACCAACAGTAAGCCTATATTGTAATGTAATTTTGAAATTTTTAGATGATGAAGAACAATCATGCTATTCAAAGGGACTTTCAAGATGCAATGACACATGTCAATTACATGTGTATTTGAGTTCTTTTATTTTTTGTTCTATTATCTCATTTGCATTTCAAGTTATTCATGAGTTTATGGGTTTATGGACAAATAAGACATTCACATGATATTTTGCAAATAGTCAAGCGATCTTCATTTACCAAATATGGTCGGAGGTTTATGTGTAATTAAGAATTAATTGACATCTAAGGATTTTCGGGTTGAATTAGTATCAAAGTTTGTTGATATTTAAGGATCAAGTTGCCATTAGAACTCGTTTGGTATTTTCAGATCATTTATTAATCTCACAAAATAAAATTCATATATAATATAATGAATGTTTAATTAAAAAACTTGGAATAATATTTAATACTTGGATAAATTATTCAATGATTTCAACTAAAGACTAAATCAATAAAGTTAATTACATGTATTTAACTTGTAGCTTTTAATATGGAAAAAAATATATTTTCAAATTTATTGCAATATACATCAATATACATGAATATACATATACATATATATGTAACCATGGTTTCTTTCTTTAATAGAAATTCATTTTTTGTTACTATTTTTTTTAAGCTTGTCGGATAATTTCATATTAAGTAGAAAAAAAAAACTTTACATAGTCTATGTTAATGGCCTGCCATTGGGGAAACCAGACCAATAACATAAAAACAATTTGTATATCCATATTGTTTGGAGGGGCATATATGACCTTAAAAAACAAATCATAGTATACCACAAGTGGAAGTCAAAATAGTAAAAGCTAAGAGAAGAATGAACTACATCCTGATACCTAGGATGAGGAGAGACCATGGTCTTACTGTCTCTACCACTGATAAAAAAAATGATTAACATACCTAACATTCAGAAAATTAAACATGCAGTTTATTTCCCTCAACAACAGGAACTTGGGGTTGTGCGACGTTGAGCTTTGAGAAGTTCAGGCCTGTCAATTTCTCAACAAGCAGATTGAGTTTGTAGTTGACCAACTTGATTTGCTATTGAACATCATCTAATTGCAACAAAATCTCATCATGGGCTTCATTTTGTTCGACCAATACTTTTCCCATAAGCGACTTCATTTGAAAATATAAGTCCATTGTTTTGAAGTATTTGGCTTCATTGGTGCGAGAAGAGCCTACATGTAGGGCCCATGAGCATGTTCCCGCATCCACAACATTGTCCTTGATGAAGTGCCTATGAATTCGAGTGTCGGCTTCACCCAATTATATCTTTGCATGAACATCCAGGGGTGTGTTGACTTGGAAGATTGTACTTGACTCCTATGTGTCCAATTGCGCCCGAGAGGTAGCGAGCCTTCCACATTGACTATGGGACCGACCACTGGAGCTACCTCTCGCCATAGAGATGAACAAGAACATAGAGAAAGTGAAAGGGGAGAACCGAGGAATAATAGAGAGGCTAGAGAGAGAACCCAAAGATATGAAATGAGTCAAAGGTCGATAAGAACATAGAGCGACAAGAGACAAAGTCACAAGGAATGAAGAACGCAACCATGGGGGAGGCCGACTATGTCCATGACGGTTGATGATGAAAACTTGGGATCGTAAATTTCCACTGTTGTGAGCCTCCATTGCCAGAACATGCAAGTAAACCATCCAAATCCAACATAGTACATGAGGAATAACCAATGATGAAGAGAAGTACTCCGCCATAAAAATAACACATTCTAACATTGATTGCATTCGAGCATGATCATCGAGGGGGGAAACCAGGAAGGTTCTCAGGGACTGAGCTGAGGATAGGTGTAAATGAGCTTTGAACATTAATTGTTTCACACGTTTTCTTCCCTATCACCCCATCCAGGGGATTTCTCCTTGCAATTTTAATTTTGAGTTTATGATTCTAATAAAAGGATGATGAAAAATAAATTTCTTGAAGGAGACATTAATTGTTAATGTAAATTAGTCTCTTCAACAAGGGATTTTTTAAATCATTCTTTGTTTAATCTATGAAATAAAAATATTTTGGATCGGACCCAATTTCGTGTGAAACCAATAGTAGAATGTGTTAACTCCCAAACTTGCACTTCAAGTTCCAGAGCCCTAAAACATAACTAAACTTTAGAGGAAATAAGAGGGGTTGTACATTTTCACCACAACACCCTCTCTTACTTTAGGTTGACTCTCCTTCGGCACAAGGGGGTATCCTAGAAGATAAAGGATAAACTTTAGATTTGAGTGGATGGTGGGTTGCTAAGATTAGTGCCAATCCAAGGGTTATGTAGTCAAGGAATACAAACAAATAGGGTTGCAACAATATGGAGAAAATGTAGTCAAGCCATACATTGATGTGCCATGACTAATCCAAATGGATTTTTAGGCTACATGAGAGTGAGTGAGGGCCCTAACAATAGATGCACCATCAAAACCAATGTGTTAAAGTCAATAAATAATGTGCCACTCAAATGGTGAAAGAAGAACCATAACATGAGATTATAATTAAAAGGACCAAGAAACACAACCTTCAAAGGAATGGATAGCCCAAGAAACAAGTTGCATATTGTCATATTGAATAATGATTTTATAGGATTAAATGAGCATTAACATGTGCAAACATTAAATCTTTTTTTATCGTAGAAATCTTCCCCAATATCCAAGATTACATCAAGGGCTAAGAAGGGTGTTGGCAGCAGACCAAAATGGGAAAGAAAGCATGCACGAAGAAGAATGAAAAATGGAAGAGCAATCGTGGGAAAGAAAGCGTGCAGGAGGAAAGCGAGAACTAGCAAGAAGCACAACACGTGCAGATGCAACAAACAACTCAAAAACTGAAAGGAAACAACGAACGCATATAGAGAAGGAAGACCTAACGACAGTAGAGTTAGGCTTTTTGGTAATAGTTTTTGTGTAAATGACTAAAGAGCCCAATAGATATAAATATAGGCAAGCAAGTATCAAAAAGAGGTTCGGAGATTTTGCGAAGGTTGAGCTTTACTACTGCTGTAAAGTTCAACTCGTTTTATATAACGTTTTGATAAGAGAACTGTTTTTGTAACAAGTGAGCTAAGCGGGAGGTAGATTTCGAGGATTAGATCGTAGGCTAGGGAGCCTGGTGCGATCTAGTTTGCCTCACAGAGATCTTCCCGACCTAAGGAGAGTTGTAAGCGTGAGGCGCCAGAATTGCATAACTACCATAATAAGAGAGCCAAGAGCCAAATCTTTGTGGATGTAGCCCCGAGAGGGGGTGAACCACGGTAATACATGTGTAACGTGATGAATGCATGCATATCTCTGTCTACTTTTTTTAGTTAAAGGTTGAATGCAATGAATGAATGAGTTAGTATATTGTTTGGTTAATTTCTGTTGCGTATAAAGAAAGAGATCACGATGGTTAGAATAGAAAAGGGAATAACAATAATTTGTAATACAAATCGTAATTAAAGGCTTAGATCACAAATCCTTTATCTCCTACTCAATCCTAGGCCGTAAACACCTGAGTCTTACAACCACCCATAAAAGCTATACCAGGTGAGACTGTGTAGTGCATTGTGTGTGTTGTGTTTCCTTCTGGTTCACCAGAAGGGATGATATTTTAGGCTTTGTTGGTACCCTAGAAGATACGAACCCTGGGTCAGTAGTGCAGAGATGTTCACTAATTTAAAGCCAACAAATGGTTTCGTTCTTGTTGTAAGAGGAACAAGAAAGGACTGAGTAGATGAGATAGATTACATCAGGAAAAAAATGAGCGAAACTAGAAGACCGCTAAGCCACTAGAAGGGAATGTTGAGACCATGGAACCCCACGAAAGAAGAAATTGAAGGTTGGTTGAGAACTAAAGAGCTAGATTTTTCCCAGAAAGATAATAGAAACTCTAGCCTGACGCCTCGCAAATATATGGATAAATATGTGTTTACAGATTTACATGAAGTCTTTTTCTATGATTTTCCCCACCTATTGCAGGAGTGGATACTAAGGTTGAAAGATAACCACATGATGAACTGGCTTCGACAACTAGATTGGACCCCAATACAGATTGAGCAGTTACAACAGGTGAACAACAAATTCATCCACGTAGTCGACTTTTGGCTTGATAGTATTGTGGCAGGCTTCATCATAGAATTTGCAGTCGACACAAAGAATTCATACAATGTGACAGAGAAGGAATTTCTACGTGGACCCCGCAGAAGGTACATTCAATCACTGTATACTTCTATTAAAATACTCCTATATAACAAAGGTGTAATGAAAATGGAAGTAGACAACTAAAATTCCCTGCGTGCATGGGGGAAGGGGGGAAGCACTGACAAAAGGAAGGATAAATGGATGAAGGTGAGGATAAAGGCAAGAAGGCGGAGTAATTCTTGGACCCAATCTTGATGTATGACGACCAACTTAAGTGGATCTTGGCGTCACCTGGAATGACGTGTAGCGGAGTACCCTACCAATATAAGGTGAATACCAAGAAAAGTGTTGTAGCTGCGAGGGAGGGCTTGGAAAGCGATGAAGAAGAGACAGAGGATCTTCGGGCTATGGAGAAGATTGAGGAAATCCTGCACGCAACCTATGAGAGGAAAACAAGAGGCCCAAGAACAGAAGGAGAAGATAGCCATCCTTTCCATATTAATGTCAGTCTGGAACCCATAAACCCATGTGCGACTAATACACCAAAGAGAACATCACCATTTAGACAACTGAAGTTCAGAAGAAGTCTGATAGCAAGAAGCACATCTACCACAGGAGAAACAACTGGAGGAGCCAGTTCATGTAGTACTATCCAAGTATCTACACCGTGCGACAGAGGCAGAAATTCAACATTTAGAATGGCAGGACATGGCCTCATGATCAAATTACCAAAATTCCGAGGAGAAGCAAAAGAAGACCCAAAGAAGCATTAGTTTATTTGTGCAAAGATCTGGGAGGAAAAACAGATCATGGATGAAGATATCAAACTTGCGCAGCTAGCGATCACACTGAGAGACCGCGCACTATACTGGTACATGAGTCTAGACACAAACAGTGCTCCTGGGACGATGAGGACACTGGAAGACATCAAGAAGCTACTGATTAATGAGTTCCATAAGCCAAGCTCAGAGGACCAGTTCATGAATGAAATGATCGAGATCAGACAGAAACTAGGAGAGTCTGTATGGGAGATTGACCAAAGATTTAAGCGATTGAAGGGAAAGTTAAAATACCTTATGACTGAGATGCAGCACCGAAATTTGTTTTTTAACTCACTACTCCCACACCTAAAATACCCCTTACGACAACAAAAGTTTTATACGAGGCGCTACAGGAAGCCTTGCAGCTGGAAGAGAACCAGTACCAGCAGACGGACCCGGCTATTGAATAATTGAAGGAGGATTTGAAGAACCTCACATTTCAGTTGAATCAGAATAAGAACAAGGACAAACGAGAAGTTGTTTGGTGCACCACATGCAGGACCGAAGGACACCACAAGAATGAATGTCCAACATTCGCGCAGTATATGGCAACAGACATGCCAAACCCACTCCCACAGGGAGGATTATGGTGTGAAATATGCAAGAAATTGGGTCATGACCCTTATCACTGCACGATGATCCATAAGTACTAGACAATTCTGAATAATTCTTATTTTACTTTTTGTAAGTCAGTAGGCCATGACGAGAAAGATTGCAGAACTATGGAGCTGATGCAGGATAGAACATCGAACAACTCCAAGGTACAGGCCGAAATGATGACTGGTCAAGCAACGCCACAGTTCAATCAAGCCCCAACTCCATACAATACTGTGCAACAGCAGTACACCACTGCACAACAACCATACAACAATACATAGCCACAGTACAACCTGACGCAACCCCAGTATAATACCGTGCACCAGGCACCACCATATAACACGCCAAGAGGGGATAGAGCAGGCTATCGAGGAGGAGGACGAGCCAAAGGAGGCTTTGGACGTGGAAGAGGACCAGTCACGTGTACCAATTGTCAGCAACTGGGAAATTATGCACGGGAATTCCCACTGCCGCCAACAACTTGTATGTACTGTCGTGCAACGGATCATGAGATAGAGGAATTCCCGACACTACTAGTAAATATTCAGGAAAAAAGGAACCAAAACAACAAGAATGTTCAATGGATTTCAGCCGAAGTAAGGGAGGATGGACGAAATATCAACATAGTCACTCATGGAGGAACGAAGACAGGAAATGACACAGCCCGACAAGAACCTGCAAAGAACCAGTGGGTAAGGAAGAACACCGAATCAAGGAAACAGTTCGACGCACCCAAAGAAAAGGAGACTTTTAAGGAAGCCAGACAATAATTTCAGAAGAAGGACATAGCGTCGACTTCTACTACGCAACCAGATCACGAAGCCCCAGAATACAAAATGCCACCATTATTGGATCATACCAAAGGAATGCCACTCAATGGACAAGTAAGTACTATCAAAGACTTTTGCAGTCATGCATCAAAATATTAAGTGATCCTTCATCTATGAAAATATTGCAAAAAATCCTAGAGAAATGTAGCAACGAGACAGAACAACAGTTAGAACCAAAGATCGTCAATCAACTACACACAAGAAGAAGAACAAGTAAAGAATTCAGATTGAATGCTAACATTGGGGATTTCAATATGGGAGATATCATACTTGACCTAAGATCTGAAGTGAATGTGTTACCCAAGAAAACCTGACAATGCATGGGAGAGCCAACCTTGGGATATTCGAATGTCCAATTAAAACTAGCAAACCAACATAGGGTCCTGCCGATCAGGAGACTGAAGGGCGTAACGGTAGATCTTGATGGTGTTGGCACCAAAATAGATTTTGAAGTCATTGAAATAGTAGATGGCACACCACCATACCTGACACTACTCGGTCTGGACTGGGCGTTTGACAACCAACCCATAATTATTTTGAAGACAAGAAAAATGATAGTTGAATTCGGAGATTACAGGGTTATAGCACCACTAGATCCATCAGAAGGGGGAAGGTTCGTAGAACCCACTTTCCTAGACTTATAGGAAATCGACCAGTTGTACAAAACAACTACGCGTGAGGAGGATTATGTAAATCCAATTGCATACGGGGTACTCAGTTGGCACAATATTACTTCATGCGCTACAGATTTAGACACCGGGCTAGAAAACTGGCAGCAGAGACTACATGAAGTATCCACGAGAAGATGTGCAAGAATAGACCGCGTAGTATGATGGATAGACATAGAAATCGTAGAATCACCCAGTTTCCATGGAATTAATGATTTGGAAACATTCTTGACACAATATGAAGATGAAATATTAGAAAACTAGAGGCTACTAGAACTGGACTTAGCACTCAAGGCCACACCCTCCAGATGGTGGGGTGCACACAAGGAGACCATCACAATCTGGTACCAATGTAAGAGGCTACTGTGCATAAGGTTTGGCGCAGCACAAAAAAACAACAAACAACATAAATACGAAGGATTAGGGACACCAACAAAACACTTGGTGGAGTGTGAAACACTATGGAAATTGACACCACCAGAGGAATGGCCTCACCACTTTATTCATACATTAGAAGGCATACCAACAAAATGGTATACAGATCAAGAACTGCACAAGGGAACTACAACATGGGCGACATTGCAACAAAACTTTACCACCACTTTCTCATTCGAGCATGAGAACCCCAACATAGACAAAGCTCTGAAACGAATCAGAGGAGTCATATTCATTGAAAATCCAGAAGTAGAACTTATCACCGAAGAGCAACAACGAAATAAACAGACAGTCAAGGAACTAATGTCATGTTACCAAGTACAGGAGGAAATACCGAATGAAGAGGACCCGCGTGACATTCAGATTGCAGAAGTAGAAGGCGAAAGAGATGTGAAGGGAGCACAAATAAAATATAAAGTTATTTCTGTGCAAATCAAGGTGAATAAAGTTAACATTGGTATAGATGAACATCCTAAAATGGCTAGTATTGGAGACTACTGGGACGAACCAACAGTAGAAAGCATTACAGAATTGTTGCGTGAATACAATGACTTATTTCGTACAACATTCACAGAAATGAAGGGTATAGCAGGCGAATTGGGAGAAATGAAAATACCTTTCAGGCCCGAAGCGAGACCGATCAGACAATGACCATATAGACTGAACCCTATATACAAATAGAAATTTAAAGAGAAGATTGACCGAATGCTCGAAGCCGGCATAATCGAACTAGTCGAGGAATCATAATGGATAAGCCCGATGGTCGTACAGGACAAGAAACAAGGAAGAGGGATAAGGATATGCGTCGACTTGAGGAAGTTGAACGATGCCTACCTACACGACCCATTCCCTACACCATTCACAGATGAAGTGCTAGAGAACGTGGCGGGACACAAAGCTTACTCATTCACTGATGGCTTCTCATGTTACCATCAGATTAAGATAGCACAAGAGGACAGATACAAGACCACATTTGCAATGGAATGGGGATCTTACCAATATACAGTCATGCCCTTTGGACTAAATAATGCACCAACAATATTCTCCAGAGTGGTCATCGCAGCATTTAAAGAATTCATCCACCATTTTCTCGAAGTATATCTGGATGACTGGACAATCTATATTCTATTGAAGAACCATGTAGAAGTTTTATGCCTGATGCTAGAACGATGCAGACAGTGTCATGTATCACTGAACATAAAGAAATGTATATTTGGAACATCGTTTGGGATACTATTGGGCCATATAGTATGCAAGCAAGGGCTATTGGTCGATCCGGCCAAGATCGTAGTCATTGTTAATTTACCAGCGCCAAAAACAGTTCGTCAGCTACGAGCAATGTTAGGACACACAAGATACTATCAAAAATTCATCAAAGAATATGCACAGGTCACAACACCAATGGAAAAACTGCTAAGGAAGGACACAAAGTACCAATGGAATGACGAGTGTCAACACGGTCTGAACACCCAGAAGGAAAAGATGGTCAGTGCATCGATATCAATATTTCCAGACTGGGGAAAGACATTCCATGTGCATGTAGATGCATCGGCGATAGCACTTGGAGCTATCTTAGCATAGTCGGGAGTAGGAGACTTGGATCACCCAATAGCATTTACAAGTAGAAAACTATCTGAATTAGAACAAAACTATAACACAACGGAAAGAGAAGGCATAGATATGGTTTACGCACTTCAGAAGTTCAGACACTACCTATTGGGAAAACAATTTAAGATGTTTACAGATCACTCATCCCTAAAATACCTAGTCAACAAGCCAGTGTTGGGGGGGAGAATCTGTCGATGGTTACTGTTATTTCAGGAATTTGACTTCGAAGTAATTTTCAAAGTGGGAAAACTAAATGCAGGACCTGACAACCTATCATGGGTCACAAATGGAGAAGATCCCACGAGCTTAGAAGACAACTTTCTCGATGCCCAACTATTTTCCATACATATTGCTGATGAATACTTCGCAAAGATAAACCAGTACTTGAGCACAGGTACTGCACCACGAGATTATACCAAGGCACAGAAGAAGAACCTAGTAGTTCATGCAGCTGACTATCAACTGATCACATGACATCTATATAAAATGGGTGTAGATAGCATTTTACGAAGGTACATGCTAGAGCACGAACAACTAAGGATTTTAGGGGAGGCCCACGAGGGACTTGCAGGAGGACATTATGCAAGAAAAGCTACCGCGCAGAAGGTACTCCGCACAGGATTATGGTGGCCAATGATCCATTGAGACTCAAAAGAACACTGTCAGGGATGTGATGTCTGTCAAAGGGAAGGCAAACCCAATAGAAGGGATGAGATGTCATTGTGAGCACAAGTGACATTATAGGCATTTGATAAATGGGCAATAGACTTTGTGGGACCTATTAACCCACCAGCCAAAAGAACATGGGCAAGATACATCATCACCACGACGAAATACCTAACATGATGGGTGGAAGCCGCACCAGTAAAGGACTGTAGCGCAGAGACCGCTGCACACTTTTTATTCGAACAAATAATTACTAGGTTTGGGTGCCCAAGAATTCTGATGAGTGGCCAAGGCACGCATTTCATAAATAACACCATTCACATGATGCTCAAAGTATTTGAATTTCACCACCAGAGAAGCACACTGTATCACCCACAGGCAAATGGCACAGTAGAAGCATTCAACAAAGTTCTAGAGAATGCATTGACAAAGATCTGTAACGTCAATAGAGATGACTGGGACCTCAAAGTACCAGTAGTATTATGGGCGTATAGGATGACATGTAATAAGTTGAAAGGGCACACTCCATTCAAACTCGTCTACGACCAAGAAGCAATAGTGCCATTGGAATTTTTAGTACCCAGCTTACGCATAGCCGCTATCACACAAATGACAAAACACGACATGATACAGGAAATATTGCATCAGGGGTTAGCAATGGAGGAAGACCGAATCCTAGCGGGATTCCATCAACAAGTGTAAAAGGCTAGAGACAAAGCATGGAATGATTGACACATTAAGAAGAAGACTTTCATGGAAAGAGATCTAGTATTTCTCTACAACAACAAATCGTTTCAACACCTAGGAAAGGTGAGAACGCATTGGTTAGGACCATACGAGGTCAAATCAGTAACAAATGGTGGAGATATACAATTAAGAGATCTAGAAGGCACAGACCTCCGAGGAATGATCAACGAGAGCCGACTGAAGCTGTACAAGGAAAATTGACCACCCACCGCACAGCAAAAAAAAAAAAAAACCATGAAAAAGCCATATGACGCTTGAAACATGAATGCAGTTAAGGCAAGAGCAATGGTTACACGCCTAAGAAAAATGAGCAGGAAACAAAAAGTTGGTAAAAGCAGGACGATAGGACAACACAAAGAGGAATTAAGGCACGACAAGGACTGATGGAATGTCACATTAAACATGCCAACTGGAAACAGAAAGAGAGGCGTAATGTCTAGTACGAAACTACCGCACATGCATTGAATCCACAGTTATGGCGCATTAATCGCATCATGGAGGATGCGTCTTCGATAATATTCATGACAATCCCATACAACATGTGAGAATGGAAGCAACTTTTCTATTCGCGAAAGGAAAATAGAGAGAAGCAACAACAGTTCGAATGAACAGAGCAAGGCCATAGTCCCCCAAAACCAACAGACGTTCGACACTCACCACTATGGAACCACCGAAGTCCACTGAACCAGGCCCGGTTGCCAGGCCAACCAGAGTTCAAACTAGGTCATGAGGACCGTTGGAAGAAAACGAGCAACAACAACCGAAGATCATCGATATCGATGAGATCCCATCCCCAGAGATACCACTGGTGAGATTTACACCAATACTAGAAGAGATTCAACAAACAAAACTAGAGGAATTGAAAGAGGATACGCAAGCAGAGCTGCAAGAACCTCAGAATGAAGAAGCGGAACCCCAACAGGAAGTGCAACCAGAAAGCACCGAACCAACCCCGGAAGGTAATTACATGACAGAGAATTAAGGATCAAAAGGGAAATCCGATGAGTCGCAGGTACCTAGCCTTGGTCAACAGATAGAAGAGACCATGGGAACTACCTCGGCTTGGCCAGAATGGATTACAGGGTGGAAAACGGGAATTGTTGGAACTTCGTACCAACACCACAGCAGGAAGACATGATTCTGATACCAAGATCACCTCGTAAGAAACTGACAACATAAATTGTGCTACCACGCATACCAGAGGGAGTACAGGTAGAGCCGTAGTTACTGGGTCACATTGGGAAGCTCAATTTTTCTGACCATGATGTCTCAGACGACACTAAGTACCCAGAACTTGCACCCAGAGTGTTTATGCAGAATATAGTGGTCAATCAACTTGGCAAAACAATTAGCTAGCCACATCAGTGGGAAATTGGACTGGACTGAACCGACATTTTAGGACTGCTACAACTCCCACACTTTGGTAAAGGCCAGTACATGATATCATGCGTCAAGAAGTTGTTAGCAGTTACGCATGGAGGGGATATATGGCTGGACAAACCTGTCCCCATAACAGTTGACCTTATTGCACAGATAACATGACTACTCATCCGGGGTATGGATCCCGTGCTGGTTCTGGATGATAAATCCAAGGAAAAAGTGTTAGCAGAGGAAATGAAGAAGAAATATGGCACAATGAGGGGGACAAGAGGGGGACAAGAGGCATTACAATCAAATGGATCAACAACCCAACAACACAATTGGGTGGAAAGATCTTAGCCTGCAAGTTGCTAAGAAAATGCCACAAAGATGAAGTACCAACAAGAGTTATCGCAGTTGCAGCTCAGTGCGCATAAGGAACCTTCGTGAGATGGGCACCTTATCTATTAAACTTATTTCAAGTGGACTGCAGGGATGTGCAAGAACTTGGCATAGAGTTTCATTACTCATGGTTGATCGCCCTTATAGCCTTCATGGGATGGAGGGAACCATAATATGTAGTTTTTTCTACAAGACCACATCCTGAGGGAGCAAGATATCGAGTACTGAGATCGGGGCCATAGACCAAACAAAAGAGGGATAATGGAATCATATTTTAAGCATACCTACGGGACATGCAGGAAGCTATTAATCGGTCACGGAGAATAACACCAGAAGATGTCACACGATATGAGAACATTGCTAACTTCTGGGCTACACGACAAGCTATGTGGATACAACCATTCAGGATCCTGATAAACAGTGGCTACCGATGCTTTACTGCATCACATAAGGTGATATAGACATGGTCATCAATGAATGGCCTGCTAAATGGAAGATCCCATCCATTCCCCGGGAAGTACCAGAAGGACCCACAGAAGGAGAGGTAGCGCAGGCGAAAACACAGCCTCCGCAAAAACCAGTGCCCAAGAAACCAAGGATGGGCCAAAACAAACCAAATCAGGCAAGCAAAGGGTCGAAGTAGACAGGAACCCAGAAGGGGCATAAATAAACCAACGAACAACCAAATCAAGCCAAGGGAACGTAGGAGACCGCCCCAAACCCCATCGCACAAGAGTCCGGGGGAAATAAGAGACCGACTGAATAGGATGCAGGTACGCGCAAGAAATCAAAGGCACAACGAGCATCACCAGACCTGACGATCATGGAGGACAATGGAGAAATGATTGCCAGAATGGTCCAGGATTGTCTGGCAAAAGACTTCGACCATGCAACACATCATAGGGATAATATACAGAAAGAGCTGGCAAAAATAAGATAGCTCCTCAAGACACTCAGAGAATCCCAGAGAGCAAGTAGCAGCATAGGCATAGAGTAGTCGAAAACAAAAACCAACAAAAGAGTGGAGATCGAAGAATGAGACCCAACCCTCCCAATGCCACACACAAACGCAACAGTCCACATAAAATCGAGCATGCTGCAAATGGATGAAATAGTGGGACAGACACCACTGAAGGATTTGGACCACGTACAATTGGTCTTGACACGGATGTCATCAAGGGCACTGTACAAATAACAGGTTAGCATCAACCACGAGATGCAGTCTTGGGCACATAAGAACTTGGTCGAGCTATAGAAAGAAACAAAGCAATGGGAAGTGCTGGAAAAAGAGTACGAGCAGGCCAAATCTGAAACTTAGAGGGAGATGGAACACAGGAATGAATTGGAACGTAGAGTGGGATAAATTTTTGGGAAACTTCTAAACACCGTGGAGGGAAACGAACTCCTAGCCACATAAAATATCGACCAGATTGCGCAGGCAATTGCACAATACCAGAAGGAGATCAGGGATCTCCGAAAACAACTAACACCAACGAATCCACCAACAATAAAGGAGCAAAGGAGGCAAGAAAAAACAACATAAACACAGGAGATGGAGAAACAGGTTAGCACAACAACTGACTTTCTCGACAAAGAAGCGCAACTTTGGACAAGACTGGAGGAGGATCCACAGGTTCAACGTTGGGACAAGGAAGAGGAAAGGATCAATGCAGTGATCCAAGAACTCAAGTAGAAGCAAAAGACCATACCAATTCCAGAATGCTTAAAGGGGATGCAAGAGTTGAAGAAGATGTAGGCAGAACTCATCACTGCATAGACACAGAAACAAGAGCAGCAGGCTCAAATAGAACCGTTGCAGGAACGAGTAGTAGAGGTACTCACACAGGCAGAAGTAAATAGAACACAGATGGCACAGATCCAGGCATAATGTGCAGAACTACTGAGCGACAAAGTGGCCATTCAGGTAGTAGAAACCATGAAGGAGAAGACCGCGCAGGCACTGACAACAGCAACAGAGCTAAGGGAAAAATTCCAGATGATCATCGAAGAGATCGATGCAGCTCAGAAAGATTAGGTGACTCGGGACGAGTCACATGTGAGTCTTGGGGGCCTATTGGCAACAGGTCGAAATGGGAAAGAAAGCATGCACGAAGAAGAATGACAACTGGAAGAGAAATCGTGGGAAAGAAAGCGTGCAGGAGGAAAGCGACAACTGGCAAGAAGCACAACACACGCGCATGCAACAAACAGCTTGATAGATGGAACGAAACAACRAACGCATGCAGAGAAGGAAGACCTAACGATAGTAGAGTTAGGGTTTTTGGTAAGAGTTTTTGTGTAAACAGATAAAGATCCCAATAGATATAAATATAGGCAAGCAAGTATCAAAAAGAGGTTTGGAGATTTTGCGAAGGTTGAACTTTACTACTGTTGTAAAGTTGGACTCGTTTTATGTAACGTTTTGATAAGAGAACTATTTTTGTAACAAGTGAGCTAAGCGGGAGGTAGATCTCGAGGATTAGATCACAGGCTGGGGAGCCTGGTGCGATCTAGTTCATCTCACAAAGATCTTCCCGAACTAAGGAGAGTTGTAAGTGCAAGGCACCATAATTGCAGAACTACCATAATAAGAGAGCCAAGAGCCAAATCTTTGTGGACGTAGCCTCGGGAGGGGGTGAACCATGATAATACCCGTGTAACACGATGAATGCATGCATATCTATGTGTACTTTTGTTAGTTAAAGGCTGAATGCAATGAATGAATGAATTAGTATACTGTTTGGTTAATTGTTGTTGCGTGTAAAGAAAGAGATCACGATGGTTAGAATAGTAAAGGGAATAACAATGATTTGTAATACAAGTCATAATTAAAGGCTTAGAACATAGATCCTCTATCTCCTACTCAATCCTAGGCTGTAAACACTGGAGTCTTACAACCACCCATAAAATCTATCTTGGGTGAGACTGCGCAGTGCATTCTGTGCACTATGTTGCTTTCTGGTTCACCGGAAGGGCCGATAGTTTTAGGCTTTGTTGGTACCTTAGAAGATACGAACCCCGGGTTAGTAGCGCAGAGTTGTTCACTAGTTTAAAGCCAACAAAGGGTTTATAACCTCACACTTAGTCCCTTATCCTATGCAAATACTTTCCCTCAAAAGAGATCATTCCCAACAATAAAAACACTAGCCACCCTAGCATAATACCATAATCATTCAAAAGAAAAGAAATGAATGAAGAGAGCCTCACACATACGTGCTTGTACCTTCACTTCTACCTCTTACATTATGTTCCACTAGGATTAGAGGGGTTTTGATTAAAAATCCAACCATGAATAACAATGGAGAGAGCAAATATTTCTATATATTTGACCTCCATCACCTTTGCAATAAAATAACATTTAGTGGAATCTATATCCACAAGTCTCTCCAAAAGATAACCATAAAATATATCTAGATCCAAGTTTTTCTCAAAGAAAAACACTAGAATAATATAGCATAGGGTTCTACAAGACAAAAATGATCAACATAGAGAAACAAAGATGAATGGGATTCCGCATTTCTCTCTTTTAAGCAAAACACCTTGAATGAAACATCTTTGACCAAGCAAGTAAAGACTTCATGCCACTTGTCCTCTTCTCCTTTGGCATGCCCTTCAAAGTTGGCCTCAAAACATGCAAATATTATCCCTATGTACAAGGTGTTCTCAACCATATGAATTTATTAATATCACTCTTCCCAAATAACCAAAATGTTCATGCAAAAGGCGGGGCATTCCTCAAAAAATTGGTCAAAATGTGGCAAAAGGTTTAAGGTGATAGATTTGAAACTATCATAACTCCCTCAATATTTGTTGGAATTTCTATTATGACCACAATTTTGAAATCCCGCAATGATTTTGCATTTACTTCCACTGATTTGTAAACAACTTGGGCACACTATCAAAAGATCTTCTCATGAGCTAAGACACCCCTTTAATAAAACTATCAAACTCCAAAATTGGATCTCATAGATAAGTGTGCAAGCAACGATACATTAGTTCTTATAACTTCTCAAACATAGGGAGACCTCAACATGTGTGCCAATAAGATGTGGGATATTCCTCAAATCATGCTAACCAATCCCACATAAATTGGAGTGGAGATACATAGATATAAGTATAAAGTGGGCAATGATTGTTAAAAAAAACCCTTAAAATAAGGATGCCCTCAAATAATGTGCATGAAACCTCAATCCATACATTATGACCAAATCAAACTCCTCATCAAGTGTTCCAATGAGGTAATCTAATCGGAAGTAGTCAGACACAAGCCATAATAAAGGGATGGAATGCATTCTACTTACCGACTATGTGCAAACAACCAATCCTCCTTATACCATAAGCCATAAGTGGGATGACCTAGGAGAATGTGCATCAAGGGAATGTTCCCCTAATAAAATAATCAAAATGATGTGTTGTATGGAGAAACCATGTTCCAAAACCATCAATTGATTGCTAAAACCATAGGCACAAGAGGAAACGACCTAGGACATTGTGTCAAAGTGGGACACATTTAATAATTCCTCTAAAATTCCACATAATAGCTCATATAATCAAATAATAAGCCATAGAACTTAGGAAAACCATGTAATCACACTAAGCCACCAATGCACAACATCAAGGAGCAACTAATAACCCTTATTACTTAGGAAAACCCTTAGTTGATGGGTATTCCTTCCATGAATGTGTTAGGGATTAATCAATGTGCATTATTCTAGTAAAAAACCATGAATGCACTTAACACACTACCAAATTTCAGGCGTGCAAGATGCAAGCCTCCAAAACGTGAGATGATGATAGAAACAAAAATAATAACCAATGAACAATATGCATCTAAGGACTAACACCTTAGATCCAAATCTCTATTTGTCTAAATGCAACCTACTTGGGCAAGCTCTTCAACTGGAATATTCCTCATGCTATATGAGGGGTAACAACTAGCTCCATATGGGGACATGCACTCTTCTTGAGAGTGTATGAGAACCTTAGATCTTTGGTAGACTTGCTGCAAGTGTCATAAGAGAGAAAACATGTGGAAATATAGGTGAAGACTCTCATCCCATAGGTCCATAGACAATCCACAATATTTTTGTTCGAATTACAAAATCTTCAAAATTTGCCTTTATGAAGAAGGAATAATTCAAGATACCAAAGGGCACATGGAAATAAACAACTACTTTTATTCTATTGCTCATTCTTCAACAATGGAGTTTTCAAATGAGAATACAATGTTCAAAAAACAAACCTTCATCAATCCATGTAGTTGATCTATTGAATAATAGGAATTTGAATTTTTCCCCAACCTTGACACCAAATTGATACCTACCAAACCTGCACTTCAAGTGGTCAAGACATAAAACACAAGTGCATATTTAGAGGAACTAAGCGGGGTTGTTCAATGGCCACCTGTTAACCCATGTATTTTCTCACTTGCAAATCTTTAGGGTTAATAGATAACATGTCTTATTTGGATGACATTCATATATTTTTCCTAGAGATAGCTTGGCATGAGCCAAGGTTGGTTCCCGTATGAGTTCAGGTATAGGATTGGTTTAGTGATGTTTCTTTCTTTAGCATATTCCCTACTTTTTAGGAGATAGAGATCGAAGATTTTCATGGAAGTTTTGGTCACATATTTCAAGTCCTTGCGATCTCACATTTCAAGTGAGCCTTTTCTAAACAACATGCAAGCAACTTACTATTTATAGCAATTGGAGATCTAGGATTTAGATGACGATTCTGAGCACATCTCCAGGTTCCTTGTAGAAAATCGAATATGATGAGCCCGATTTCATTGACATGTGAGACGTGTCTATTTTTAGTAGTGGTTGCATATCGATTTTGATCGCATATTCAGATTCCCCACTGAAAATAGAATCTGATGAGTATGATATCATGGATGTGTGACAATAGTCTATTTTAAGCACTGCCTATTTTTAGGCATACTATATTTGGCAGGGGTCTCCTAGTAGTCCAAGGCATTTTTAGTATTTTCATATTTTTCGAGCGGAAAATTAAAATTTAGCATGTCTATTTTTAGCAGGGCTATTATTAGTAGGTGTGGTCGCCATCCAGGGTGACATGTGGCAAGTATAGATTTCGACATTTGGTAGTTTTAGACTGTGACATATGGCACATACATTCATGATGATACTATTCTCTTTACTTGAGGACATGTGGCACATTTTTCAAGTTGAGATGAGTTGTCGCATGGTTGGCATTGCTAGTTGGAATGATCAAGTTAAATGGAGGTTATCTTCCCCTCTCTCCCACTTAACTCCCTCTCTTTTCCATTTTTATTCCCTTTCCTCTATTCACATCTCCCTTATTCTCTCCTCACTCCCTATTTCCTAGCACATATTTCCCTATTTTTTAGCGCATTCTCTCTCCATGCATGCACCTTCCTTATCTATCCCTTTTCCCTATCCCTATTTCTCCTTTCCCACATATTCCTTTTCCTCTCCATGCACATGCATCTTATCATGCACCCTCCCTTATCCACTCACGCACCCCACTTTCTTAGTGCACATGTCATTCTATCTTTCACATGTGCCCCTTATATCTCCCTTTTCTCATTCCATGTGCACTCTATCTCATGCACTTTATTATTTTCCCTTCCTCCTATTCTTAGCCGTGTGCCCTCCTATTCTTGCCACTCTTATGCCCCTCATGGGTCTATATATTGGAGGTTTGTCTTAATTGTTAAAGGTCAATTTCTTCAACAACATCAGCTGACTCTCTCTCTCTCTCTCTCTCT
>JASDQU010109455.1:189277-203013 GCA_032191745.1 Picea mariana
ACATTATCATACATATGAGCACCAACTCATAATGAGGCTACAACCTCTGTTTTGCAAGCTGCAACTTGCTGAGAGCACCAACTCTCTATTTTCTCTAGCACCCACTAGAAGGAAGCACCAACTCCCTGGTTTCTCTAGCACCAACTAGAAGGAAGCACCAACTCCCTGAGTGTTTTCAGCACCAACTGGATGGAAGCACCAACTTCCAATCATACAGGCACCAACCTGTATAACAGAGAACAAGAGTTCTCCCTTGCACCACCCTGCCACCCTGGTTTCTCTGGCTGCAACCAGATGGAAGCTACAACTCCCTGTGTTCAAGCACCCACTTGAACCTATGAGGACAACAGTCCTCCCTAGAACCTCCCTTCCACCCTAAAATATAAATCTTTGCTACTGAAACTTATTACAGTGATATGATGTTCAACAATGGCTTACCAGACTCATCACAGTTCTGCTGCATTTCGTTGCTCTGTCTGCCTCATCGCCTTTCTGCACACATTACTTGTGATGTATGTTCTTCTACTTTTTATGCTCAGTGCGCCATGTCCATTCACTGCACAATTCCTCTTCTATGCAATTCAGCTGCTGCACTCTCCTCCTTCTTCACACATGAATCACCTTCACCAACAACAACCACAACAAACTCCAACAGCAACAGCAACCCTTCTCTTCTTTGTACCATGTATATATAGCTTCTGTGCATCTTGTGCATGCAATATTTGCCATTCCTCTGCATGCTCATACCGCGCCAATCTCCTCCACCTCTCGAGTGCTCTGCGTGATCATCATCGCGACTCTTCAACTTCTCTGGCAGTTCAACCCCTGTGTCTATCATCACTAGGTGTTAAGCCGAGATTCCTTTTTCTCTCTGGCAATTGAGACTATTCATCTTCTTTGTTACAGTCGAGATCATCCTTTCGGTTTTAGTTACGAGCTCAAACCCTCATCCAGCTGTCAATTTCCTTCATGAATCGTCTTCATTCCACTGGCAGATTCCATGTGACTCTTCAGCTCCTCTGGAAATCACACCGAAGTCTCTTTGTATCCTCTGGTAGAAACCATCAATGGTTGCTAGCAGTTTCATTGTGTCGTGCAACAGTAGCCCTCCGATCTTGTTCAAATTCACTTGCACCGTTGGATTGAATCCATGGGATCTTGCATTCATTTCGGCATTTCAGCATTCGGCAATTCTGTGTTGAATGTCTCGACACTTCATTTCGTGATCTCTGAAGTTTCGATATAAAACTTTTCTGCACTAGCTCCTTCCCCAATATGACTATGGTCATAACCAAGCGCCTATGCAAAAAGTGATTTTCGTGAATTCACGTTTCGTGAATCTGGAGATGATGCATCTCGACCCTCCAATTCATGATCCCTGATACCCCAAAATGGTGTGGGATCAACGGTCCTGATCAACACTTGATCTGACGGTTCAGATCATTTCACGATTTCGCGATTTCGACATTCCTGTGGTGAATGTTTTCTTGTCTCTCTATGTCGCAATTCACGAAACTCCGATATGGAGTAAGTCTACTGATGTCACATGTGTTAAATAACTGCCACATGTCACCTTGATTCATGACTTACATGTGCTTGGAATGTTGAATCATTCTGACACATGTCATTACCTAGTTGTGCCATGTGTTCCTAGCTGACGTGGTTTGCTGATGTGAGTCAGATCGATTGTCCAGATGTGATCTTGATTCAATGGCTACGATTGAATCGCAATTTCATGATTTCAGCATTCTTGTTGCATCGGGTTCTTTGCCTCTCCATGTCGCGATTCGCGAAACTCCGATATGGAGTTAGATCAATAGTTCAGATCTGATCTTGGTTAAACGGCTATGATTGTATCGTGATTTCACGATTTCGGCATTCTTGTTGCATTTAGTTCTTTGCCTCTCCATGTCACGATTCGCAAAACTCTAATCTGGAGTTAGATCAACGGTCCAGATCTGATCTCTATTCAATGGCTGCGATTAAATCATGATTTTGCATATCGCAATATCAGGATTCCTAATGTTAATAAACTTTGACATCTCTAACTCTCGATCCCCGAAACTCTGACATGAACTGGAATCAACGGACCAGATTCAACCTTAATCTGACAGCTCAGATTAGATCACGATTTTGCATATCGCGATTTCGAGAGGTTAGGGAACCCTGTTCCTTTGACTCTCCAGTCAGGGAACTGATGATCTATCTCCACGTGTCTTGCCTGTAAATGGACGGTCCTCCTTCTTTCGGTATTTTGTACACCCGCTTCTCCTTGCACTTTAAAGAATGTGCAGGTTCTGCTTGATCCAACGATGGTCGAATCCCGCACTTGGATCTAACGTCTGAGATCTGTCCTCCTGTTCAGCGCTCTTCTTGTCTATATTCTGATCTGACGGCCCTCATTATTTCGGTAATTTTGAATGAGATCCAATGACCAGAAATTCTTCTTGGGCCTTCGATCATTTTATCAATGTTTCCTTCGATCATTCGATCTTCCTCGACTTATCTTTTATTTTCCTGTTGATCATTGTTGTTGTACTCAAGCCATCATCACTGTTGTACTTTCCATCAATGACAAGCTTACACTTTTTGTTGTATTCAAGCCATCATTACTATTGTACTTGCCATCAATGACAAGCTTATGCTACCTGTTTAACATTTACCAACAAAAGAGTGTGGAGGTATAGGGCCATACAAGTATAGGAAACCCCCATAACATTTTCTATGCCATGCACGGGACTTTAAAATTTAGGGTTCGGAAATACAATGACATGACCAATTAAATATTCAACTTCATAGCCGAGAGCCCATGATGGGGTTTATTATTCAAAAAAATTATACCCAAAAATTTCAATACTTAAGCATGCAGAATCGAGCAATGGGTATCAAAAAGCATAATATTATTTGAAGGATATGGGTCTGAGGAATGCAAATAAGCATGGAAGTAAAACAACCTTCAAAATTTTCTTCCATTTTTTCTTGAGACTACAAATAGTGACGAATGGAAAGGAGGCCAAAATTTTCAGGTGGATTTCTTTTAAAAATGGAGATGATATTGTATAAACATCAAAACTAGAGATATGTTCACCAAACTCACAGAGTCTGAACCGAGGATATTGGATTTCGAAACAATAGTTTATGCAATAATAGTTATAATCAAGACAAAGCCATGAAATAAATACTATTTTCTTCAGAAGTATCCCAAACCATCTTGAGAGGAAAAAAATAGAAAAATCACATTCAAATAACCAGTCAAGAAGATCCATTTAAAAACTTCTCGTTGCAAAACTAACATGCATTCAATGGATAACAAGCTAGAGTATCATACCTCTTCCAATTCTTCCAATTCCTTTGCTAAATCAGTGCTACAATTACCATAACACTAAATTTGAGCTCTTTTACCAGCTTGGTGCTATGAAAAAAATGGAAAAACAAATAACGAGGATGGTATACCTCAAAGTGGAGTGTAAATTCCTCGACCCTAGCACATTGAATGCATGGCAGCATCACATCATCCAAAATAAACACCATAATCATCCTTTATTCCACATCATATTTCACTTCCACCATCCACAAATCACAGGCCATAAACGTTACCAAGTATACCAATAAACACATGCCATATAACCACGTCAACGACCACATTAACAATCAAAATGATTACCCAAATGTTCACATCAAGCGTTGTCATTTCAACCTTGATTAAACATACATTCAAAACAAATCAGCAATGCAACGAATATTCCAATTTGGGTGTCAAAAGTAAAGCTTAATGGTAGCCAACATTGATATAGTATCAATGTTGAGTACATATGTTATACCATATGTAATAACAATGGAGACTTCAAACCCTTTAATTGAAATGTGCCATATTTGACTTATATAGGTATGATACCTTCTTGTAATATACAATGTTTTGTGATATGAATGTCATGCTATTCAAGTCTACACCAAATAAAGTTTTGCATCACATTATGATATCTGTATATAAAGAAATGAATTTGCAATCCTTTTGAACCATGTCATGTAGTTTAGAAATCAACCATTGTAACTTATACTTGTCAAGATGTTGCATGCTTTTGAAAAATGATTTAACTAAACCTTTTATGACTTGTGATCTCCACAACATAAGTTTCAAGAAAATAATCATAATAGAATCTTATGAGTATAATCTATGCAACATGGAGGAGTTTTGAATTTTTGTGAGCACAACCTTTCTCTTTTCCTTTTGTGACCAAATTAGAAGTGGAACTCATAATCAAACTAAAAGAACAAAACATTATCATTGTATAATCTAGATGAACCATTATGTATTTTTCCATCGATTGGTAATGCTTCTATCCAGGGAGTACTTGAAAATAAAAATCATTTCTTTCTCCCTAGAGAGTCCCACCTAATATTTATATATTTATACCATATATAAAAAAATTATGACTTGCGACTATTTGCAGGCTATGATGATGTTGACGATTTTATGAATCAACAATACCCTAGGTGAAGGATTTTGTAGGTTGTCTATTTGTCTAAAAAGTGTCCACCGCAGGGCTCATCATGGCATGCCTTTATAATTTCCTTCATTTCATCCTCTCTAACACATCTACAGATAATAAAATCTTCTCCAGTGTAGAAAAGGTCTCCTCCCATCTAAGAGTATTTAGCACTTTTCCTGATGACAGCGTTGGAGAAATTTCTATTTTTGACACACTAGTTCAGTGGGAGTTAACTAACTAGTTCTATTTTAGACTTTCTATTTTGACCATCATTATTATGCATGCATGAATTCCTAAGGAAAGCTAACTGCTTGATTTCTTTTCTTAATTATGGAATGTTTTGCCCTATATATGAGTGTATTCCACTCATTCATTGTATCACAATGATCGCCATTGTATCAATCATTTGATCATTGATCGACTCATTGGATTAGTGTGAATATATTTTCTCATTCTTCCATATTGAATCTCGCATCCTTTTCTTGATAAGCTTTGTTTGTATTTTATTTTGCTAGATCTAATGTGCAAGTTTTGATGAAACATTGACATGGCATCAGAGTTTTTGGCAGCAATAGACTCTTAAACAACAACTATAGGGTCTAAATCCTCCACATATCGACATCCTCGACATCATGATCGGAGACAACGTTGTATTCATTTCAGGCATCCTCAACCTTTTGTCAATTCCTCTTCTTTCAACTCATTGATAAAGAAGTGTATACGACAACATATTGGCAAGGTAATGACTACGAGAATTGTTTGTGGTTGGCTTGATGATTGTTCATGGCAACATTTGAGAAACTATTTTAGGACATCTTACAGATGTGTTTCATCCACAATACATGGGAACCATTCTCATTTCTCTTGAATTAACTGATTATGTCGCCTTTATAGTTCCATTTGTTGGAGTACTTCACACACACCTAGGATTTATTTTTCCTAAGGTTTTCCCTATGTTTATTAGTCATTATCCAGTATCCTAAATTTTAGGGAGAATATTATTCTAGGATAATATTCTCTTCAGTTTTCACTTCAGTTTGATTAGTTGAGTGGAGTCTAGATGCTACATTGGGATTATCACCATGCAACATTGGGATCATCACCAGATAATGTGCATTGTCCTTGGGATCATCACTAGACTAGCGCATTACTTATTATTCCCTGATCTCCTCCTCACTTCACTTTGTTTCAGTTAGTTAACTAAAGACTGATTGACTAGTTAACTCATACTAGGTGGCAGTTCACTCTCGTAACTTCCTGAGAGACTAGACTAGGTGGCAGTTTACTCCTGCAACTGTTAGTGTGTGTCCAGATCACTCTATACCACCACTATGGTGCATTTTATTCTCCTCCAATGTGCATTAGTTGATTTATACAAAGTATATCATGTGTAAATTATCATTCATTCATTTGGTTAATGAGAATTCTTCCATTCTTTATCTCCACCTTCTATTTTCTCATATTTTCTCTACAACTATGTATGTCAATTCCCAGCTAGATATAATATGTGTAGGTTCGACACATTTACACCATTCACCACTATTTTGATGAATTTTATGTTGTTTTCTTCTATGTTTTGGAAGCACTCTAACTAGCCTGACCATATTGGTGTAATCTAGCTCCTTAATGTTTGGAGAGATCTTATTGTTGTCAACTAGTATCAGCTACAACATTTCAGCTTCAACACACTCATTGAAGCAAATTATGATCTATCATCATCAGATCATGCTTCATTGACTTGTCATTTTCTCTTGGTTTTGGAGATTGTCTACCTACCACATGGTGGATCTCATATGTTCTTTTCTTCTTTTTATGCATTGTCTTGTGAGGGGGGATTTTGTTCCCATGTGGATTTTCCTCTTTTCTCATTTTTATTCAGTTTTCATTAGTTGCATTGTACATGAGTACCTAATATGGCCTAGTTGTCGAGACTCACTTTTTACTCCATAGTGATGTTCAGGGGCAGTTTTGGATAAATTTCTATTTTCAACACACTAGTTCAGTGGTAGTTAACTGACTAGTTCTATTTTAGACTTTCTATTTTGACCGTCATTATTATGCATGCATGCATTCCTAAGGAAATCTAACTGCTTCATTTATTTTATTAGTTATGGAATGTTCTTCCCTATATATGAGTGTATTCCACTCATTCATTGTATCATAATGATCATAATTGTATCAATAATTCGATCATTGATAGGTTCATTGGAGTAGTGTGAATATATTTTCTCATTCTTCCATGTTGAATCACTCACCCTTTTCTTGATAAGCATGGTTTGTATTTTCTTTAGCTATATCTCCTATGCAAGTTTCGATGAAACATTGATAGACCTTCTACTTTTCCTTTGGTGAAAAGTGCGGTGGAAGTTTTCATATAGACAAGTAATTTCCAATATCACCAAACCATGGAGTTTTAACAAAATTGCAAAAAGATGTTCATCAGTAAAATTATCTTCTACAAGAATTGTCTCACTTGATTGTTGATACGGGAGAGGAAAATTTCTAATTTATTTTCCTTCCCCAACCTATCTAAAATAATGATGTTAAATTGTTGTAATAGTAGAATCTATCTTGTTATTCTAGTATTTTTTATGGGTTTTTTCATTAAATACCTAATGGCAGAATGATATTTGTGCACAAAGACTTCATATCTTGTAATATGATATTGAAATTTATTAATTGAATAAATAACTTCCAAAAATTCATTCTCTGTAACAGTATAGTTGAGTTCAGCAAGAGTCAAGTTTTTACTGACAAAGTAAATATCATATGTTTGTTGATTTTCCTTCTAACCCAAAATTGCTTCTATAGTTGAATCAGATGCATCCACGGATATGTGGAAAGGTAAGGTCCAATTTGGTCCTCTCAGCACTAGATTCATGGAATTTTTTTCTTTAAGTGCATAAAAAGCATCCTGATAGTTAGTATTCCAATAAAATTCAGCATCCTTTGCAAGCAATTTAAATAAAAGCGAGGCAATTTTCATAAAATCTCTTATAAACTTATTGGAGATATTACACACTCACCTAGGTAATTATTTTCCTAAGGTTGATAGTCCAATGTTGAGAACGCTTCCTTAGATGAAAATATTCTCTCTAAAGAATATTCCCCTACAAAATAGGGTGCTCCTCTTCAGTTCAAAGTCAGTTACACTCATTTATACTAGTGGAAGTCACTCATGCATGGAAACCTCAGTTTTATCACCAGCAGTTGCATGTGTTTCTCTCACTTCCACACGTGTGACTTAGTTAGCTGGTGATTGCATGGATCAATTAACTAGGACTATGTGGAAGATTACTTTGGTTTCTATGAGTGAGTGTCTATATCTCTCTATATCACTAATATGGTGACTTTACTTAGCCATGTAGATTATATCATGTGTAATTAATCATTCTCTCATTAGTGAATACAATTCTATTGATTATTTTCTCTCATATCTTCTCCTTCTCTCAATTTGCAAGCTTTATAGGAATTCTTATTAGCTAGATTCTTTGTGCAAGTTTCACCACAATTCTATATGGTATCAAAGCCTTGATTGCTAGGAGAAAGCGTATAATCATTTGTATTTGCAGGTACAGGAGGAAGATGCATTCATAAAAGATGGATTACTCATCGACAATACTTCTTACGCCTCATAAATACTTCGAGTGGAAGCTAAAAATTGTGCATCAACTTGGATCTAGAGGCTTGTACCAATTGAAAATGGAAATAGAAGCAGAGCTTGATTCTATCAATGAGAAAAATTATTTCCTCAACATACAAGACATGGCTCTCAGATTTATCTGCTTATATATTTCTCTTGAACTACAATATCATGTAGATGAGTAATCACTCTCAACTCTAGACGAACTATGGACTGAATTGGAGGTTCTATTTGGGAATAAGGAAGATCGTGAAGATTGCATGCAAAAGGTTGACAAGATAGATCCAGTAGAAAACCCATTGGAATATCAAGCCTCTCATTTTGAAGAGTCTTCTACACATGTATCTGCACAATGTTTTGTTCCATTCATTGGAGATGATGTCTACTCCATTTCAGATTTGTTTTCTGAATCACATGTGGAAGATATCATGCATGCACCTCAAGAGCCGCATGAAAAAAACTTTTTCATGTGCCATGCATGCATCCCAATATTCACATGCAGACACTTTTGCATGCACAATGAATTCATCTCAGAAGCTGCATGTAGACACTTTTGCGTGCACCATACATGCATCTCAAGCGCCGCATGCAGAAACTTTTTCATGCTCCATGGATGCATCTCAGGAGAAACATGCAAACACTTTTGCATGCATTCATGCATCTCAGGATCCATATGCATAGACTCGCATGCATGCATTTCAGGAGCCACACACATGCACCATGCATGCATCTCAGGAGACAAAAAGGGGGGAATGCACTCCAGATTCACTCCTAACATTTTCAGAGCATTACTTGCAGAAAAAATTGGATATTTTAATTTCTCTTGGAAAAATACCCAATTTAAAAAAGCAATTGTCTGAATCGGATTCAGGGAAGTGAAGTTATGGACATTTTAAAATCAACAAGTTTTCAACACTTTTCTGGAAACGACCGCGTGATTTTCAAAGTTTCATCCAAACTTCACATGATATGGGATTTGGAGGTTATTCTTTACAATAAGATAAAATGGATATATGTGGACATCTCACTAGTTCATCTACTTCATCAGATCCATATAGACATCTACATATTCAACAACATCTTCACCAAGACATTTACTGAGTAGAAGTTACACTTCTTGCATGATCATCTTGGAGTGAAGGATGCAGTTGCTTAGCAACTGATTTTGTTCCTTCTTCATTTTTTATGCATTGTACTTGGGCGGGTGGGGTTCCCATGAGGTTTTCTCTCTTTCCTCCATTTTTTTAGTGTTTCATTCTTAGATGCATTGTACAATGGGTGCCTAACATGGCCTTGGTTGTCAGGACCCATTCATCATGTACACCCTAGTAGTGTTTAAGGGGGGGTGTTGGAGATATTACACACTCACCTAAGTAATTATTTTCCTAAGATTGATAGTCCAATGTTGAGAACGCTTCTTTAGATGCAAATATTCTGTCTAGAGAATATTACCCTATAAAATAGAGTGCTCCTCTTTGGTTCAGAGTCAGTTAAACTCAGTTATACTAGTGGAAGTCACTCATGCATGGAAACCTTGGTTTTATCACCAACAATTGCATGTATTTATCTCACTTCCACATGTGTGACTCAGTTAATTGATGATTGCTTGGATCAATTAACTAGGAATATGTGGTAGATTACTTTGGATTATTTCAATGAGTGTCTAAATCTCTCTAGATCACTACTATGGAAACTTTACCTATCCATGTAGAGCATATCATGTGTAATTAATCATTCTCTCATTAGTGAATACAATTCTATTGATTGTTTTCTCTTGTATCTTCTCTCCTTCTCTCAATTTTTTGCAAGCTTTGTATGGATTGTTGTTTGCTAGATTCTTTGTACAAGTTTCACCACAATTCTATAAATTGTCTATAATACCCCACATGTTCTAAAAATATCCTCACATCCTTTTGATTGGATGGAGTTAGTAAATTGTCAATCATTGTGATGTTTGTTGGATCAAACTTAATACCTGCAATCAAAACATGATGACCAAGAATAATACCTTCAATATACATCATAAAACATTTTTCATTACTTAATGAAAGGTTTTTTTCTCAGCATCTATTTAAAACATTTTCTAGGTTATCTAAGGATTCTCCAAAAGTATCCCCATAAACTGAAAAATCATCCATGTACCACTCTACACAATCATCTATTAAATCAACAAAAATACCCAAGACTACCCTTTGTAATGTGGAAGGTGCATTACAAATTCCAAAGGCTAAAACATTGTAGGAATAATTCCCCCAAAGATAAGTAAATGTCATTTTGTCTTGATCTTTAGGTGCTATTCTTATTTGGTTGTAGCCATTGAAACCATCGAGGAAAGAAAAGTATTTATTTCTATCGAATGTGTCTAGGACTTGGTCTATGAAAGGTAGAGGGAAGTGGTCTTTCAATGTGTCTTTATTGGGTTCTCTATAATCTACACATACCTACCATTTTCCATTCTTCTTGGGAACTATTACCAAGGGTGAAACCCATTGAATATCTGATATAGGGTAGATGAAATCTACATCTAGTAATTTTTGAAGCTCTCCTTTTACAATGTCTTTTAAGGTTGGGTTCATTCGTCTTTATGGTTGTCGAGCGTGTTGAAAATTTTCTTGTATGTATATGTGATGGGTACAAGTATCGGGATGGATGCCTTGCATGTCAATGTAATCCCAGGAATAAGCTTTAGAAACTTTCTACAAAACTGAAATTAATTGTTTCTGTTGTAAATCATCAAGAAAAAAATTGATGTTTAAGATTTTTCAGAAACAAATTTCAATAACTTTATTGTAGGAATTTGATACAGAATTTACAAGAAACACAATTTGAAATACATACATTAACCCATTTGTTGTACGTCTCCTGAAAATTCTTCCCAATAAGATAATTAGCATAAAAATGTTCATATTTTGATGATGAATCTTTTGAAATTGATGATGTAGATGTAGATGGTTTAGAATTTATTTGATTCCCTCTAAAATACGGATGTAAATCAATATGAGAAAGAAAATGATTGAACTAATTTTCATATGTATTTTCCTTAAGATTTAAAGCTTGTGCAATGGTTAAAACTGGTTGAATTATTTCGTCCTTAGAATCAATTTCATTTAACCGTTTTACGTGCTCTAATTCATTTACTGATTTGAAAGGGGGATATAATAAAATATGTTTATTTCAGTACCATTGGTTATTGTCATATTTCCATATATACACCTAATAAATGCATTAGTTGTTGCTAACCATGGTCTCTGAAGAATTAAAGGATGTCCAACCAAATTAGATTTGGGTTGGAGGATAATAAAGTCTATTGGGTAGTCCATTAGTCAAGGGAGACAATGATATCATCAATTACCCCCTAGGGTTTAATTTTGGATCTATCTGCAAGTTCTAGAACGATAGGGGTGAGTCTAAGATTGTCAATGTGTAATTTTTGCATAGTCTCCATCGTCATGAAATTTATTGTTTCTCTTAAGTCAATGAGAGTGTTGGGAATAGAAAATTTGTTACTAACATGATTCTAGAATCAACATACTTTTCTACAATAACTTTGATAGTCATTAGACTAGTTAATTGTCCAATTACTTGTATTGTTTGTGGATCCAGTTTTTTTATTCCACTCTTTTTATTGTATAATTCCTTTATTGTTTTGGTGTAAATGGGTATTTCTTTTATGGCGTGTAGTAAAGGAATTTTAATGTTGATATTTTTCAATTCATCTGAAAGATGAAATTTTGGGGATTTTTCTAGTTTTTCATATTTTTTTGTGGCTAACCTTATAGGGAAAGCTATTGTCCTAGAGGGTGAAGGTTGTTCCTTTAGAGAAATAGGTTCTTTTATTAAATTTTTATTTTTAATAGGTTGATTAGGAGTTTCCTCCTTTTATTCCTTGATTATAATGGATGGTTTTTTCATTTAGAACCCTCCCAGAACGAAAATTAATTTCATATAATGGGACATGAGTTTCTTGTAACTATGCAGAAATTTCTTGTAATTGCGCAGAAAATTCCTATGATTGAACTAAAATTTCCTGTAAACACATAGGAGCAATAAGATAAGTGGGAAAATATTTTACATCAGTGTTTTAATGGCCCAGGTGGAGATCGTTGGCCTCCCACCTATTCATTTGGATTATTGAGAGGGGGGGTGAATCAGTAATAGAGCAATCTAATCCTTTTTAACCATATAATGCAAGTGTTATATCAATGTAGCATTATCATCCAATATTTGCAGAGTAAATAAACAATGAAAAAATGAACAAGCATACACATACATAGTAACCATTTTTTTTACGTGAAAAACCAAAGCAGGAGAAAACCACAAAATGTTTTTTCTTATATCTCTTTAAGAATTACATTCATTGGAAGCACCAACTTCCTTTGTTTTCCAGCTGCAACTGGAAGGAGGCTCCAACCCCCTAGTTTCTCAGGCTACAACCTGAGGGAAGCTCCAACTCCCCAATTCTCTGGGTCCAACCAGAAGGAGGCTACAAATCCCTATTTTCTCCATCTACAACCGGAAGGTGGCTACAACCACATGTGCTTTCCCCGTCCAACCGCCCTGACGTATAAGTAGAATGATGGAACCATTGACACACTATCACTGTGAGATATACTGTTGTAAACCTATACCAATAAACTTGCACCAAACAACCTGTACCAATAACCTAAACCATGTATCAACCATGCATCAACCTGTACCTCAACCTGTAATCAAATTGTACCATAAACAAGTGCATCAACCATGCACCAACCTATACCAAACAACCTGTAATCAACTTGTACCATAAAAAAGTGCATCAACCATGAACCAACCTGTACCTCAACCTGCAAACCTTCCTTAACTTTAACAACAAGAGACTATCATTTTCATCAAACTTTACTTTAGTCTCACATGACTAGTTTTGGATTAGTCAACAACCCTAACTTGAAATAATCATAACTATGTACCTGTAATGAATAAAGATCTGAAAATAGTACACAATGTTCTTTAGTGTTTTTTATGCAATTCCTCCAGGTGTCACTACTTGGAACCTCTCAGAAAAGGAGTTATAGCAAAAATGGCATACCTTGTTGAATTCTGGCTTATTCTAGAGAGGGAACTTGTAGAGCGTGCCCCGCATGGAATATTTGTTGTATGAATCTGAAAATTTTACACAAAATACTACAGAGTGTAATCTAAATAACACATTTGATTGTACCGAATTTGAATCTGTTATGAATAAGTTATGATGTTTTTACCTGAAATACTTGTTTTAGACTAGTTTCAGGACTAGCCACAAACCCTATTTTCCACGGAGTGTAACTCCAAAAATACAACGACCCACAAGCTAAAATTCATACCACAACTACTTGGATATGTTTTCTCAATGGACTCCCAATTTCACGGTCTAAATCATTCTAGAAAAAAATTATTGCAAAAATGGTGAGATGACCATAGTCGTTCCCAATCCGGTAATTTTTCCCTTCCATTGACAGAGTCTTGATAACTGTGCCAACTCTTGGGAAGCCCTAGGAGCGCCAAGCTCACCAAATCATCAGCAGCGATTGTTATTCCCACACTTCCAAGCTCATCCCGACATTGGACAAACTTTGTGAGATATTTTG
>JASDQU010109456.1:53733-65895 GCA_032191745.1 Picea mariana
GTGACATGTTGTACTAAAAGTTAAATTTGTCCCAAGTCCTTTAAATAACTCTTTCTAGAAATTTGAAGTGAATTTGGGATCTATGTCAAATATTATTTCCTTAGGCATACCATGTAACATGGCAATTTCCTTCATGTAAATCTCTATAATGTTGTTGTCCTTATGTGTCAACTTCACCGAAATAAAATGTCAAGCCTTTGTAAGTTTATCCACCACTACCATGATGGAATCATGCTACTTCATTGTTCTGGGTAGCTTAATAATGAAGTCTATGGTTACAACATCCCATTTCCACTCAAGAATGGGAAATGGTTGTAGAAATATAGTTGGATGTCTATGCTCATCCTTTACCTTATAACATTCCATGCACTTGGCTGTATACTCATCCACCTGTTTCTTCATACTTGGCCAAAAATACTAGCGTCTCAATGCTGCAATTTTTTTCTGGTACCCTGGATGTCCCACATAAGGCACATTGTTCATCTATTTTTGCACTAAATTTCTCAACTCATGAGAATTAGGAACACAAAATATGTTCCTATACAAGAGGATCCCATCCTCTTGTAGCTTGTAAACTTTATATTTTAGTTGTACATTACCTTGTTGTAATCCTTCTTTAACTTGTAGATAGTGCTATTCTAAAATTACAACTCTCATAATTCTTCTCTTTAAATTTTAACTGAACATGCTAATGGTTGTAGCGTGCATCTCATGCACCCTCCTGTTGAATGCATCAACCACTCTATTATCTTTCCCCTCGATATTTTGGATGTCAAAGTCATATTTATTGAGAAATTCTAACCATCTATTTTTCTAGTATTTAGTTTTGGCTACTCAAACGAGTATTTAATCAGACCACTATGGTACGTTCTCAGCTCAAACTTTTTTCCCATGAGATAATTCCTCCACATTTTCAAGGTGTGAGCAATAGTTGCAAGCTCTAATTCATGTGGCATAGTTTCTTTCATCTCTTTCAACTTCCTTGACTCACAACATATAACATGCCCATTTTGAGTAAAGACTACACCAAGTCCTTCCTTGCAGGAACCAGGTCACACCACAAAGTCTTCCTCTAGATCAACAATATTTTAAATAGGTGCACTAGTTAATAACTTCTTCAAGTGATAAATACTCTTTTCACATTTTGAATTCCATTAAAACTTCATTCCTCTCTTTTGCAGTTAAGTTATTGGATGTGTGGTGCGAATTCGCTACCCTCACGGTCCAACTCGCTCTCACCAGGACCTTCTTTTACACGGCCCGAAGAATCCAAGACTCTTCCAACTCCCTCGTCGGAAGTTCTTTTCCCACAGGTGTCTTTGTCTGCGATCTCCCCTTCGCAAATCGAGAAATCACAACTCGCGTGTTCGCGAGTTCGACACTCACGATATTGGCCCTTCAATTCCCCGAGCCCAAGCTACGATGGTCAAAGGTCAACGCCTCCACTCGTCGGGGATTTTCCAATCGCGATATCGCTGCCCGCGATGTCAACGGCTTGGAGTCCCAATCTCTGAACCCCGATGCGCCAATTGTCTGATATGATGCCACCTGTCCTCCACTATATCTCGTGGTCCCACGCGCCCATGTCACCATCGAGATTTCGTGGATCACGGATCCACAAGTTCCCTTGCTGTTGGAAACCCCAAACGATGAATCCCGATCCTTCCAGGATCTGATGCCATGCGTCCCTGCTCTGATCGATGGCTCCGAACAACTCGAGAAATCGCAACTCGTGGTTCCAACGAGTCTGCGCCTCACCTCATTAAACCCTGAATGTCGATATGCAATGGCACTTGGATTAACTTCCCCATGACTTCTCCACGATCCGACGGTTAGCGAAATTTCGCTATTCTCCACAGCGATTTCAAGTCGTCGATTCTCTCCCTCTTAAATTTTTTTTCCGCCCCACAGCTTCTCTCAGTTCGAATCCCTCCGAAACCTGTTCCACTGTGTTCTCAACGGAACTATCCCTTTTGAGCTTTATCCACTCTGATTCCTTTAGAGACCTCTGCGTAAACTGCTTACGCTTGACCTTCAATCTCTCTGAAGTGTTGAACTCGGCCAGACTCTATGTCCTCCTGACAGTAGCAGTATTGTCTTCCTTTTCTCAGACTCACCTCTGAGACTTCAAATCCAACCTGCACTTATCCTGCATGACTTTGATAACCCAATTCAACTTCTGGGTGAACAAGAGCGAGAGATTAACTGTTGAGCCTCATCAACGCACTCTATGCGGATGAATTCGACTGCACTCTATGCAGGAATCTCCGGGCTCAAACAGAGAAACAATTGAAACTTATTTCTCCTCTCTCAAACTTCAGTGAAATCCTGAAGACTCATACATAGCATATTCAAAAGCAAAGGCATAACAGAAAAAAAAACATCCATGAGCATAACATAGCACAGAGAAACAACACAAACCACGAAGTTGAATCAAAGACTTCTTTCTATTAATTCAATCTGTACATGGGTGTTCTACATAGGTTCTCTGCTCTGCTCTTCTTGCTCTCAATGGTAATCTGCTGCTCTGAATGAATACAATAATACAAAGGAGGGTGTCTATATTCCGTTTTCCCTCTCGAATTCTACAACTATCAAATCTACAATAAAATCCTATCTAACATCATTAAAACTATTAAATGCCTTCTTATATATAATATAATACAAGTGTGCTTCATTACATGAACCCATTAATGCTTGGCGCAACAAATATCAAGGTAGATTTCAAAAAGAAGTTTGTTGGCTTGTCCAGCTGTCTTTCTCCACGCGCTGGCTCGCTTGATGAGGTGTGGATGCTCCTGCATCATACTCCTCAGCTCGAAAGATTTCATGGGCTCCTGTCCATGAGCTCTTGCACAGTGTGACCATGTTTCTGAATCACTACTTCTGTCTTCAGCTGGCATCCTCCACTGGGTGATTCTTCCATTTTACCAAGTATTCAAAATACTGCTTCCTCCTGGTCTTCCTGCCTACTCTTTTATCCAGTATGCACTCCATCTATGGTTTCTGTGCAACTGGTAATTGTTTCTGCCACTGGATCACTGGTTCCTCAGTTCCAGTGTCTACGTCTCCAGCCCTGTATGGGTATAAATCCGAAATATTGAAAATCGGAGATATCCCGATGCCCTCTGACAACTCAAGCTCATATGAGTTCTCTCCGAATTTCTTTAGGACTCTGCATGGCCCAATCTTCTTCATCTTGAGCTTATTATATGTTCCCCTTGGGAACCTTTCTTTCCTCAGGTGTGCGAGAACCATATCCCCAACTTTGAACTGAAGTTGTCTCTTTCGCTGATCGACTTTGCGCTTATACTCTTGATTGGACTTCTGCAGTCACTGCTTCACCTGCGTGTGAAGTTCCTACATCGCTTCAGCGAACTCCTCTGCACGAGCGCTGCTAGTTTCATCCTGTCCTGACTCCCTGAGCTCAGATACTCCCCTTGGCTATGTCCCATACAAAATCTGAAACGGACTCTTACCTGTGCTCCGATTCACCAAATCGTTGTATGCAAATTTCGCTTGTGGCAATATCTGATCCCAATTGTTGTGGTGCTCCACCACCAAGCTCCTCAATAAATCCCCCAGGCTTCTATTGACCACCTCGGTCTGTCCATCTGTTTGCGGATGATAGGATGAACTAAATGCCAAGTTAGTTCCCAGCTTCTTTCACAGCATCCTCCAAAAATGACCTATGAATTTGGTATCTCGATCCGAGACTATGCTTCTCGGTAATCCATGCAATCTAACGATTTCTTTGAAAAACAAATTTTCGATGTCGGTTGCATCGCTGGTCTTCTGACACGGAATAAAATGTGCCATTTTCGAGAACCTATCTACCACCACGAAGATAGAATCAACTCCTCTCTGTGTTCTCGGCAATCCCAAAATAAAATCCATACTTATGGCCTCCCATGGTCTCTCGGGTATAGGAAATGGTTGATAGAACCCTGTGTTCTGCTTTTGGCCCTTTGCATGTTGACATATCCTGCATCTGTCAACAAACCTCTTTACATCTGTGTGCATTCCTGGCCAATAATATGATTCGCTCAGCTTGGCGAATGTTTTGTCATGTCCAAAATGACCTGCTAAGCCTCCACTGTGTTTTTCCTTCACCAAATTCTCTCTCATAGAGAAATTCGGTATGCACAGTTGATTGCCTCGAAACAACAATCCCTCCTGGATTAGATAATCTATCCATGGGCTCCGATCCCTGAGCACCAGATTCTTGGTTGCCTCGTATGCTTCTGCAAAATCTGTATCACCTGCATAAATATCTCTCAGATTTTCAAAACCCAGTGTCTTGACTCTGAACTCCTGCAGCAATAAACATTTTCTGCTCAAAGCGTCAGCCACTTTGTTAGCAGTTCCTGAAATGTGCTTTATCACAAATGTAAAATTTTGCATGTACTCTACCCATTTCGCATGCTTCTGGTTCAACTTCTCCTGTTGACTTATAAACTGCAATGCATGATTATCGCTGTACAAAACGGATTCTTTTGGTATCAAGTAATGCCTCCACTTCTTCAATGCCTATATGATGGCATAAAACTCTTTGTCGTACGTGGAGTATTTCAGCTTTGCATCATCCAGCTTCTCGCTGTAATATGCCATAGGTCTGTCATCTTGACTCAGGACTCCTCCAACAGCATACCTGCTGGCATCACATTTCACCTGAAATGTTTTTTGAAAGTCAGGAAACACTAACATTGGTTTCTCTGTTATCTTCTGCTTCAACAAATTGAAGCTCCTTTCAGCCTCTGCTGTCCAATGAAAAACCTTATGCCGTTTCTTCACCATGTCCATCATTGCTATGCTAATTCCACTAAAATTCCGAATGAATTTCCTGTAGAAACTAGCTAAACCATGGAAACTCCTTACCTCAAAAACATTCCTCGGCGATGGCCAATTCCTGATTACTTCCACCTTCTCAGGATCCATCTTCAATTCATTCGTCGAGATTACAAAACCCAAATAAATGAGTTATGTCTGCATGAACGAGCACTTCTTCAAATTGATCAGCAACTTCTCCTGTTGTAGCCTTCTCATCACAATGGCTAAATGCCTCAAGTGTTCAGCCTTGGTCTTGCTGAAAATCAATATGTCGTCTGGATACACGACCACAAATTTGCCAATGAATTCCTTCAGGACTTCATTCATCAGCCTCATAAAAGTGCTCGGTGCGTTTGTCAAACCAAATGGCATAACCAACCATTCGTACAAACCTTCGTTTGTCTTGAATGCTATCTTCCATTCATCTCCTTCTCTCATCCGGATCTGATGATATCCACTCTTGAGATCAATCTTTGAAAAATAATTTGCCCCACTCAGGCAATCCATCAAGTCATCCATTCTCGGCAGTGGAAATATGTACCTGATGGTGATTTTATTTATCGCCCTAGAGTCTGTACACATCCTCCAGCCTCTATCCTTCTTTGGACTTAGTACTGTCGGAACAACACATGGACTCAGACTCTCTCTCACCAGTCCTTTATCCAGCAGATCCTGTACCTGCCTTTTGACCTCCTCATTCTCCTGAGGTGTCAACCTGTATGCTGCCTTTTTCGGCAAACTTGCTCCTGGTATGAGGTCAATGTGGTGACTCACACTCCTCATTGGTGGCAACGAACGCGGTAGTTCGTCCACGATGATATCAGTGAACTCTCCCAGCAGTTCCTGAATCTCCTCTGGCAAGTCGTCCACTCTTGTGCTTGTCAGAACAATTCTCGGCTTCCTGACAACAAAGAATTGTGGATCTTCATTCTTCTCCATCTCTGTGAGAAGCTCTTTCCCACTCATGAGAAGTATCGTGTTGGTTACTTCCTACTTCACTTTCTTATCCTTTATTGGAAGTAATGTGTGTGTTTTCCCATCCTTCTCTAAGGTGTATGTGTTCATTCTCCCATCATGAACAACATTTCTATCATACTACCATGGTCTACCCAATAAAACATGACAAACATCCATGGGAATAACATCACACAAAATTTTATCTCTATATTCACCCATTTTAAATTCAACCAAGCATTGTTTCGTAAAACTTACTTGGTGTCCTTTCTGCATCCATGACACTTTGTATGGACTCGGGTGTCTATTCGTCTCCAGCTCTAATTTCTCCACCATCTCGATCGAAACGAGATTGTCTATGCTTCCGCTGTCCACTATGACCTTGCATTTCCATCCCTTGGTCTTGCACGTCATCCTGAACAATCTGCATCTTTGCGCTGTGTCCTCCACCTCTTTCCCAGGTTTCAAGAGAACTTTGTGCACTATTAGTGACTTCCCACTTCCAGTGTCTTCATCTTCCACATTACACCTCTGCGCCTCAGCGACGTGAGCTTTTCCTCTATCCATTTTTATGTCTGGACAATCAACGGCTTTGTGTCCATCTTTTCCACATGTAAAACATGTGATCACTCCTCCTCGGCCTCTTCCTCTACCTCAGGTACGAGGAAATGCGTTGGCATCAGCATAATCTCCTTGCTGATCAGTTTGTTATCTCCTCGGCTCAGCATATTGCTGCCTCTGTTCAGTTTGTGGCTGTCTCTGCTGTGAGGTTCCACCTCTCTCAGCTTTTCCCTGAGGCCTCTTCCATTCCTCCTTGGGCTTTTGGGTTCTCTCTTAGGCAACAGCTTTGCCTCTTGGTTGGCTTCTGCCTCGCCCTCGTTGTTCCTGCTTGTGGCTCAGTTTCTCCTCGGCTTTCAGAGCCATATGGTACGCATCCTCAACTGTTCAGATGGTAACCATGCTCAACTCGTCCTGAATGTCATACCTCAACCCATTTAGGTACCTTGCCACCTTTTCGTCATCACTCTCCCGATGACCAGCTCGAATGTTGAGCCTGTAAAATTCCTCGGTGTACTCTTTCACCGTCATCAAATTCTGTCTCAGGTTCTGCATACGCCTGAACAGAGTGATCTGGTAGTCTCTCGGAATGAACTTCGCCTTCATCTTGGCGATCATCCGATTCCAGCTCTTAATATTATGTTTCCCTTTACAGCGCCTGTCAGCCTACAATTCATCCCACCATAAGGCCGCATGTCCTTTCATCTTGGTTACAACATGCCTTACCTTTTTGTCCTCTTCGATATCCTCGTAATCGAAGTAGGTGTCGAGTGCTCGGATCCAATCCAGCAACTCTTCTGCGTTTAGACTTCCCTCATAAATGGGAATGTCCATCTTGGTCTTAGAGCTCATTCTGGAGATGGCTCTGATCAACCGTTCAGTTGAAGAATCTTCTGTGGTGATTTCTCCTTCATCATGTCCAGCTTCCTCTTCCACCTCGGAATCACTGAACTCCACTGCACCCGCTCCACATCTCTGGGTGGTTTCCATCTCCTCGAGTCTCGCCTTGAGATCTCGTATCTGGCGTTCCATCTCTGGATTCCCTGCCGACCTTCCCCTTCTTCGGGCATCCCTATCCTCACGATCAGGTGATTTCCTTAATCTTCTGGACGGCATTATGTCTTTTTCTTCTCTCTTTCCTCTTCTCCTACAGAAAGCAAAAGATGTCCCGCTCTGATACCACTCTGACGTAAGTCATGTGTATCAGAGTGCTTTCTCTTTCTCCTTCCCTTCTCTCACCTGAGATATACAGACAAGATTTCTGGGCTCTGATACCACTTGGTGCGAAGTCGCTACCCTCACAGTCCAACTCGCTCTCACCAGGACCTTTTTTTACACGGCCCGAAGAATCCAATACTCTTCCAACTCCCTCGTCGGAAGTTCTTTTCCCACAGGTGTCTTTGTCTGCGATCTCCCCTTCGCAAATCGGGAAATCGCAACTCGCGTGTTCGTGAGTTCGACACTCACGATATCGGCCCTTCAATTCCCCGAGCCCGAGCTCCGATGGTCAAAGGTCAATGCCTCCACTCGTCGGGGATTTTCCTATCGGGATATCGCAGCCCGCGATGTCAACGGCTTGGAGTCGCAATCTCTGAACCCAGATGCGCCGATTATCTGATATGATGCCACCTGTCCTCCACTATATCTCGTGGTCCCATGCGCCCACGTCACCATCATGATTTCGTGGATCGAGGATCCACGATACAAGTTCCCTTGCTGTTGGAAACCCCTAACGCCGAATCCCGATCCTTCCGGGATCTAATGCCACGCATCCCTGCTCTGATCAACGGCTCTGAACAACTCAGGAAATTGCGACTCGCGGTTCCAACGAGTCTACGCCTCACCTCATTAAACCTCGAATGCCGATATGCAATGGCACTTGGATTAACTTCCCCACGACTTCTCCACGATCCGATGGTCAGCGGAATTTCGCTATTCTCCACAGCGATTTCAAGTCGTCGATTCTCTCCCTCTTAAATTTTTTTTCCTCCCCACAGCTTCCCTCAGTTCGAATCCCTCCAGAACCTGTTCCACTGTGTTCTCAACGGAACTATCCCTCCTGAGCTTTATCCACTCTGATTCCTTCAGAGACCTCTGCGTAAAATGCTTACGCTCGACCTTCAATCTCTCTGAAGTGTTGAACTCGGCCAGACTCTATGTCCTCCTGATAATAGCAGTACTGTCTTCCTTTTCTCAAACTCACCTCTGAGACTTCAAATCCAACCTGTACTTATCCTGCATAGCTTTGATAACCCAATTCAACTTCTGGGTGAACAAGAGTGAGAGCTTAACTATTGAGCCTCATCAACGCACTCTATGCGGATGAATTCGACTGCACTCTATGCAGGAATCTCCGGGCTCAAACAGAGAAACAATTGAAACTTATTTCTCCTCTCTCAAACTTCAGTGAAATCCTGAAGACTCATACATAGCATATTCAAAAGCAAAGGCATAACAGAAAACAAAACATCCATGAGCATAACATAACACAGAGAAACAACACAAACCACGAAGTTGAATCAAAGACTTCTTTCTATTAATTCAATCTTTACATGGGTGTTCTACATAGGTTCTCTGTTCTACTCTTCTTGCTCTCAATGGTAATCTGCTACTATGAATGAATACAATAATACAAAGGAGGGTGTCTATATTCCGTTTGCCCTCTCGAATTCTACAACTATCAAATCTACAATAAAATCCTATCTAACAGCATTAAAACTATTAAATTCCTTCTTATCTATAATACAATACAAGTGAACTTCATTACATTAACCCATTAATGCTTGGCGCAACAAATATCAAGGTAGATTTCAAAAAGAAGTTTGCTAGCTTGTCCAGTTGTCTTTCTCCATGCGCTGGCTCGCTTGATGAGGTGTGGATGCTCCTGCATCAATGTGAAATCTTGGAGAAACCTTCAATGAATCTCCTATAGTAACTATATAGACCCATGAATGATATCACCTTTGAAATATTTTTCAGTTTTATCCATCCTTTTATTACCTCAACCTTCTCCAGATCCACTTCTATGACCTCCTTTTATATAATATCGCCGAAATAGTGGATCTCCTTCTAATAAAATGAGCACTTGCTTAAATTTACATACAACTAATGCTCCATCAATACCTATAGCACCAATATCAATTGTTTATCATTCTCTTCCTCTGACTTTGAGTACATAGAAATATCATCTACGAAGACAAAAAAAAACCTTCTCTAGGTAATCTATGAACACTCCATTCATCAAACACATGAACATAGTTAGTGTATTTGACAACCCAATGGTGTTACTACAAACTCATAACATGCATACCTTGTTCTCAATGTTGTCTTGTTGATATCTTCTTCTTTGATTCTCACTTGATGGTAGCATTACCTCATGTCAATCATGGAAAATATCCTTTCTCCTTTCAATTAATCAAAAAGATCATGAATCCTTGGAAAATGATACTTGTTCTTTATAGTGACCCGATTCAACTTCCTAAAATATATACATAGACTTAAGGTTCCATCCTTCTTCTTCAAAAATAGTATTGGGGCACCCCAAGGTGAGACAGTTTGGAATATATACCTATTTTTCAAGAGTTCCTCAATATGCATTTGTAATTCTTTCAATTCTAGTGTGATCATATTGTAAGGAGTCTTGGACACTATAGTACCTTCAGGTGAGAATTCAATGGAGAAATCAAACCCTTTTTGGTGGAAACCCTGGTATCTCCCCAAGTACATCTTCATACTCCTTGAAAAAATTGTAATCTTCATTATTTGGCACTCTATCCCTGGATAGCTCTTCCCTATGTGAAACATATATCTAGAACTTTTTTCTGAAGCTTCTTTTAAAATACAAGATAGAAATCTCTCTTATGGATATAGTCCTTAGGATACCTTGAATTGTTCTCAAGTTCCCCTCCTCATCAAGGCATGTGAAATACTTGTTGTATAAATCTAGGAAAACATGGTGCTTCTCCAACCAATCCATACCAACCAAGTAGATATATGAACCAAGTGGTATGATGTTCAAATCTACCTTGGTGTTAACTTCATTATGATCACAGAGAAATTTTTGAAAAGATTATTGATTATTCTCTTGTTCTAGTGGCTAGATGAAACAACTAAAACATTTCATTCTTACATCACTTCAGTGTAAACCTTTCAACCATATTAGGATCTATATAGATATGACTAGATCCATAATCAATCAAAATATCTATGGGATAATTATCAATCTTACCCTCCACCTCACATGTGACATTGACAGTCTACGTTTTTTTTTATCCAAGGCTTCATAAATCCTTGGAATGATTTTTCCCATGTCTTCCACTATATCATCCTCTTGAATGTTGTGAACATGCCTTATTCTCTCTCCCTTATGAGGAAAATCCTTGTACATGTGATCTTCTTCACAACCCCAACACTTAATGAGTTGTGATTTTGGCATTTCCCCCAAATAATCTACCATCTTTGGCTCACTTTGTGTTGCATTCCCTTGCTAGTATGCTTGAGGGTTTCTCCTAGATAATGTTGGCTTCAATCCCTTCTTCCTCTTTTCCATATTGCCTTTCTTCTTATCATCCAAATTCTTTTGAAAATATTAAATTCCCTTATTCTTCTCATGCAAATACTTATCTTTTCTTATGGATTCTTCCAGGGTCTTGGGATCATCAAATTGAATTTAATCCATATATAATGATGGAAGCCCACTCAAAAATATCTAAATTTTCACCTTTTCATCCTTGATGAAACCCACATATCTCAATAGATCCAAGAATCTCTTCTCATACTCTTCCATGGCCAAGATTCATATATTCACGAGTTCAATTAAATCTTGCATTTTCTTATGAGAATAATTATCTAAAAAGTACTAATGTTGGAAATACTTCTTGAAATTCTTCCAAGAGATTTTTTTTCATCAAAATGCTTGACTTGGTTAAGWTGGTCCCACCACATGGAAGCTTTTCCCTAAAGATGATAAATGGAAATCCTTGCTTGAAGGTTGGATGAGTAATTTTGTAGCTAGAAATATCCACATGGTMTCAAATTAGTGAACCTACAACATAACRCATGCATTCATGGGATATTAAAGAATACCTATAATTTCACTAGAAATTAATATTTATCTCCCAAAATCCTTTTCTTGAACCCCCCCTCCGAATACATATTTCAAATTATAAAAAACCCTATTTTTACAAGATATCTTGTATTTTTACCAGGTACCCCTTTCTATACCCCCCAATACCTATAAACCCATGATACCCCACACCTCCCCCCTCCCCCAATACCTATAATCTATTGGCTCTATTTTTCACAATTTTAAAACCCCCTTTACATATGAACATGATAATATATTGGTAAACAAGGTGAATCCCCCATGGGAATATTTTCTCATGTCCAACAACAATGATTCAACATATTCACCTTCCCTATCCTCTCCATAAAATGTTGGTGTCTTGAGCTTCCTGAGTTCCCCTTGCAAACTTTCCATCCCAAACATTCTCCTTTAATTCCTAACAGAGGACAAACTTGGGTTGCACTTTGATTCTAAAAATTCTTGTGCTCTCTTGGATGAATGTATAGTTGAATGATGATGTCTATTATCACTTCTTGAGTTCCTATATCCTCTATAAGAATTCCTCCTAGCATGAGGTATGTGTTATATTGCATGTCTTGTACTAGAATCCTTATTGATTTGCCTCTACAAATTTCTTAGACTCTATAGTAGCTAAGTGTTAATTTGAATATTTTCTCCCTGGAGTCTTATCAAAATTTCATTACCATCCCTATAGCTATACACTTCCATCCTCAAACTATTCATAGTTTCAACTA
>JASDQU010109456.1:69013-106294 GCA_032191745.1 Picea mariana
AAGTTCCTTTAGAAACAATATAACCTCTAGAAGGTAGATATTTAGAGAACAGATGGTCGGTCAAGAAGAACTCATATTCGTAGCCATGGATACGAAGTCTAATAATAAAGAAAGTGAATACAATCATAAAGGAGAATCATATTAAGAATAAGAATACATTGATGGGGAAGTGAATCTTGAAGAAGAACTCGTCAGTGTCTTAGAAGAAATAGACAGACTCAGGGGAAAGAATAAAATGAAGAAAGAACAATTGAAAAAAATATGAAAAGAAGGATAATGATATTGAATAAATAGAAAAGACAGTTATTATCCTAAAGACTCAATTGGAAGAGGCAAACAGAATTGAAGAAGTGGTGAGAATCGAGTTGAAAGAAAAGGAAGAAAATAGTGGGAAACTAGAAGCTTAAATAGTTTCCTTAAGAAAGGAATTGGATAAAATAATTGATCATTTTAATAGAATCTTGAAGTTTGGAAAGAGTACTAAAATATTAGATAATATTCTCAGTTTCCAATGGTCACCATTCATCATGAAAGGTATTGGTTGTGACGAAAACAAAATACCCCCAAGGGAGATGCAAGCATTAACATCATAAAGCCATCAAAAAAGTAAAATGAAGAAAAGCATAAAATCTATGTCAATATTCTCATAGGCTCCATAAAAAATGAAAACAATAGCAAGAAAGGAAATACTAACCAACAAAAACCTAAGTATTCTCACAAGAATAAAAAGAATGAGTTTAGAAGAGTTATTCCACCAAGAAGGCCTTTCACAAACCGGTACCAAAATCTCTTTATTGGCTATTACTTTTCCTGCAATAATTTTGGTCATAAAGCAATAGATTGTGGAGCTTATACAAGAAGTGACCATGTGAGAAACATAAATTGCACGAAATTATACTTCGATGATAAAACTAACATAAGAGAGGAAGAAATATTTAAGCTATGAATCAAATGACAAAGAAAACACACAGTACACAAATATTTTACATTGGAAACCCAAGCAGGAAAACCAACATTCCTTGAGCGTCTTTCTCTCTTGTTGTTTTATTCATTTAGAATAAAATGTTTCATTCCTAACCTTTTTCCACACCTAAGACACAATTGACATCATACCTTCTTTTTTTACACAAGAACAACCCTATATCCAATTCAACTTACATCTACATGACTAGCAACCTCTAAAACAATTGATCTAAATATTATCTTTTACAGTATTACAAAACACCTTATTTATAGGCTTTACAATAGGGAAAACCCTAAATAAAGGAACCCAAAAATAGTTACAAATCCATGCAGATCATTGGCTACAAATCCCATGAATCTCGGGATTCTATTACATTAGAATACCAAGTTGGATTACCAGTTTACCTTCATTCGGTCTTCAGTCAGTTGCCACATGACCACCTATCGTCCTCTTGTCAGTTGACCTCTTCGAATTGATTTCTATTACTTCGAATTTGACTTTTCCTAGTCAATCCAGCTCAATCTTTGACTTTCAATACAAAGAATATAACAACCCAACACTCTCCCACTTGTTGTCTTCTTTGTTGAAACCAAGAGTTTCCTGAACTTTTGTTCACAGACCCAGGGAAACAATTCCCATTTCCTCTCTACACTAAAATAACTTCACAACACTCATAGACTTGGTCAAAGAGTCTTTTATGTTTTCCAATGTATCTACTTCCTCCATTAGCACCTTGTTTCTTTCCACCATGTCTCTTATGAAATGGTATTGTACACCAATATACTTAGTCTTGGAATGATAAGATGGGCTCTTTGCCAGAAATATTGCTCTTTGAATATCATAACTTATCTTCATATATCTCTACTCAAACTCAATTCCTGAACACAATCGTTGTAGCCATATTGCTTCTTTACTTCCATGAGTGCTTTCCATGTATTCATCTTCTATTATTGACAGGGCTACGACCACCTGTCGCTTACTCATCTATATAATTTTCCACTGAACATATTTAACACATATCCATTGTTAAACCTTCATTGATCCAGATATCCAACACAATCAACGTTGACAAAGCCATGTACATTTACTTCACTATCAACTCCAAGTTTCCCTTGATAGCATATAGCATAGTCATTTGTGCCACACAAATACCTGAATACTCTCTTGACAATTTTCCAGTGCTCCTTTCCAGGTGTCGACATGTATCTTATTAACAATCCCATTGCATGGGAAATTTATGGCTGAGTGCATATCATCAGACACATTATAAGACCAATGATACCTACATAGAGGACACGTTCCATATCCTTTATTTCTTCCCATGTCTTTAGACATTGTTCAACAGTTAGCCTTGCTCCCATGGGAATTGACACCTTTATAGGTTTTCAATCCTGCATGTTGAAACATTTCAAAACTATTTCAATATATTTCTTCTAGTTCAACCAAAGCTTCCTAGCTACTCGATCTCTCTTGATTCCATTMCCWTAATGAATTTCACTGCACTGARATCCTTCATGTSAAACTTGGAGGMTAGTTKCTTCTTCACCTCCTTTATTGCATCCATGTTGTTTCAAATCAACAACATGTTATCGACATACAATGCTACATATATGAAATSCKCTCCTTCTTCCTTGGAATATATGCAGTGATCAACTTTTCTTCTCACAAATCCAAAACTAGGGATGTATGTATCGAGCTTTGGATGCCACATCCTTGGTAATTATTTTAGACCATAAAGGGATGTTTTCAACTTGCATACCAAACATTTCTTTCCCTTTACTACAAATCCTTCAAGTTGTTTCATGTAGATTTCTTCTTCCATGTCCCCATGTAGGAACGTTGTCTTCCAGGTCGCCATGTACGAATGTTGTCTTCACATACAAACTCATTTCATTAAGACCATCATACTTCTTACCATATTTCACGTATCCTTCTAAAATAGAGTGCCCACACTTGAGTCACTCATATTACTAATAGATATCATGTTTTTGGCCAAACCTAGAGTATGTAGCACACCTCGAAGGGTTCTACTCCTCCCATCATACAGTATCATTCAAACTCTTCCCTGTACAAAAAATTTGGTTATCGATTCATCCACCAAGAGCACATATCCTCCTTGATATCATCCATATTCACATAACCATTCTCTATGTGGTGTCATATTATGGGATGCTCCTTAGTCGATCAACCAAACATCTTGATCTGACTATGTACTAGTCGACGCCAAGTACACATCACCTCCCTTATCTAGAGTATTCTTTTTCTCAATCAACTGCTTCTCATCGGATATTGTACTAAGCTCCATTTTCTTCAACTTGCAATCCCTTTTTTAATTCCTACATTTACCTCATTTATAGCGTCTTCTCATCAACTAAACAAATTATTTAGATCTACCCTTCAACTTAGATTTTCTAACGGAGAATTTGCCTTTATCTCTATCAATTTGTCGACCTCTCAACACTAGTGCAACTTTGGTCGATACTTATGTTGTTCCTGAGATTACACTTAAGGCTTAGAAGCATAATGTCAAAGCATCATAAATATAAAGGTTGATTTTAAGAAGTGATTTTTCTTCCGATAGTTATATAAAACTTAACTCCTCAAATGAAAATAAAAACAGAACGGTTCAAAGGCCATAATTTGTCGTCCGAGTCAATTTATGAAATCAGGTGAGGTGACAGAAACTTAAAAAATTGTTCAACAAAAAAAGGAATCAATGCAGAGATGAATCTTATCATGTTCATAGTAGAACAAAAGAAATCATGCACTCTTGAAAGGATATAAGATTTAGTTATCCAAGTAGCTTACATGTCTTGTATTTACTGACAGCAAATACAGAGGAAAAATTGCTTGCTTAATGAACAACCAGTTTGGTTTGATTACACTAGTTGTTTTACTAAATTGTAAACACTCACTTATCAAAGAGACATTTAAAGAAACAAGAAATATGGAGTACAAAGGGGAAACATAACTTAGACTACACAAAGATTGGAATCTTTGTTCGCGCTTGTATTAATTCTCACGAAGGAGATTTTCTCTTAATTACATTCGACAAGAAGAATCGCTTTGTTCAATCTTTGAAACTTGTATTTATACAAAAGGTTCTCAACCCTAAGTGGTTGGAATTCTCCTTATTTCTAAAATAGTAAAATTACAAAATGTAAAATCCGAAATGCTTCACTTGCATCTCTCTTGTCTCTTCTATGATGGCAGAGGCATTTTTCCTTCTTGTTATACAGATCAGAAACAACTGGTCTTCTAATCATGATATGTACAAAAAATGTGTACAGGTTATCTCACTGGTTCACGAAAGTGTTTCCTTTTCCCTGCTCAACACATTTGACACACATGCCCACAAATTTTACCACAAATATGGACGGCTCTGTTAAATTGTTTTCCTCAAACATATATAATTTATTTTCTAAGTCAGGCAGTCTGTCTTCAGTTTTCCCGTCTTTTGAAAATATAGACTATAGTTGTAGACTGGGCTTCAATAGCCACCTATCTATCTGAGTAATATCAGACTATTTTAATTTCAAGATTTCAACTCGAGCCTCTTCCATGTTTGTCTTGATATTAAGTTGATGCTTGGCTATATCAACTTGTCCAAAGACTTTAGAGATATTATATTTTCTGAGGCCTAATGACTCTTTGTCGAGTGAATGAAAAATTTCTTCGCAATCCTTCTTCACTTCCTTATCCATTATTTTACTTTTAGCTATGTTATTCTCCCATGTCTTCGGTATAATATCGCCTCTGGTTTGTTTCGAGGGAGACAATATGAAGACCATAGATACTCCTTCTCTTGTTGATGCCACAACTACTTCTTGGAAAGTGGCCCAAGCAACAATAACCTCTCTCTCCTTTAAACCAATGTTATTTAAGGATTGATCGACCACACGAAAATGGTTTTGGACAACTTCTACCTTAGTGAAAAGGCTTTGTTGTGTTGACCCCATATTCTCAGGCACCTCCAATGACTTCACTTGGAAAAATATCATATCTACAATTGTATTTTTAGTCGATTTTATTCTGGCCAATAGTTATTTTACCAACTATCCCTGTTGAAAGGCCCATTCTCTACTCGCCTGTGCGTTTTTGTGCATTTCGTCGAGACTGGATTTGAGCTGCAGGATTTCCTGCGCATCAAAAAATATAATCTGCTCGAAACACTTGTTCATATCACTACTGACTTCCTGCTCTACAGTCTTTAATTTTTCCTGCAACTGGATTACCAGCAGATGCTTCTGCTTCAACTTCTCCTTCAAGTTTGATACTAAAAACTGGTTTGTTGTTGCAAAATCTCCTAGAAAACCTGCAACATCTGTAGCGAAGTCTTCTTCTTCTAGGGCCTACCCATCCAATAACACCCTGTTCTTCTTGACAGTCGCACCATCCCTTTGACATGTTTCTCTCCTTACTACCACCTTTCTCTTCTTACTGAAGAAGAATTCTGAAGGAGGCATCTCTTCTACCAAAATAGGTATAAGATATTTTATGAATACAACTTATGCACTTGAGTTTCCTCTACTGAACTGTAAGGGTGTAACAGATTGGATAGGACTTCCTATCTCAATGGATGGTTTCTTACCGACTCTATTAGTAGTTGGTTTACCCAGTGTGGAAAATGGATTTTCTTCTCCCTTTTTTATTAAGGCCTCAGTCTGAGTTTTAGCGTGATCGCTTGGTGGATCTGTCAATGTCGTGTCTTCCTTYTGAGTCAAAAACTCAATCTTCTCCAAACATTCCTAAGCATACTGTTTATTGCAGCTCACTGTTTCCAAGCTCTGGGTCTCAACTTGTTGTGTAGATGTAGGTATTAGGGTCTCTCCCTGTAATACTTTGGGAAGGCTATTTCTGCAATGCTTCTAGAAGTTATAAAACTCGACCAATTTTTCTAGAGCCATAGTTTGAACACGACTCAAGACCTCCTGATAGGACCTTTCTCTTCAAAATACTTTGTCCTAAGCAGAATCTTCATGTTCATATATTTTCAAATAGAAGAGGGCCATGTGATTACCTACAATCTTCAGTGGATCATGATTCTTGAATTCTTTATTGACCATCTTGATTTCTTCTAGGGTTGAGGCCTCTACTTTCGAATGGCTGAAATCCAGTAGAGAAAACATACCAATCTGTAGGGGGGAGGCAGGTCATACCCTTTTCTGTAATGCTTTTAGCTCCTTACTAATTCCACCATGCACAGTTTGATGTGCTACTTCGTGGCACACTAATTGATATAGTAAAAATTTAGGTAGACGATGTGGAGGAACTGAACAACCGAAAACCCTAATATAGGAGAAACGCTCTTCGATGTACCAGTCAACTATCTTGCCTAGATTATCCACTATTTTGTCAGAAATCATGGGAGGTGGGAAACCATATATAACGGTATGCATCGACACCACCACCCAGTTGCAGATTTCATAGAAGAAATCTTTCGCTTTATCCTCTTAGAGTTTCGAATGATAAACATGTATGGGCTTAACACTAGTTGGAGTCCAGTTCCAACCCATTAGGGGAAAAGTTGTCATAAAGCAGACGGTGTCCATGATAGAAGCTGACATGAAGAATGAGGCAAGTTTCCCCTTGGCTTTCAGTGACCGATATTCTGTAATATCCTTAACCAAACTGTCTAACAACATCTTGGCCCAGTCAAATGAATACCCCTCTGCCACTCTGTGCATAATAGGCACCTACTGTAACAAGAAATGGGTTGTGTTTTCCCTCCCATAGAGTCTACACATCATCATCGCTATATACATTATGTGAGGCTCTAGTGAAGAGATTGTGTATATGCCATGGGAGTTAGCTCTGAACTTCTTAGGTTTGAGAGTACCAATGTTTAATTAAATCGGACAAGTTTTTTCCATATTGGACACATTCCTTCTTGTCAAAGTCTAGTAGGAAACTGGCATTGTAAATGAAATTGGGTGTTGGAGACAATTTGTACATTACCTGTAATTTTTTGTCCGGAAAGACCCAATTGTGACATTTTGTGAGTTGAAGATGGTCCTGGTCAGGATATCAACGTTTTCCAGTGCCCAACCGACCATATCGTTGTAAGGCAGGAGTCTAGGCCTCCTTGTTGTCTTATGTAACTCTAATTGGGCCACATTTTTGTATTTAGTAGCCATGGTCTTTGTCTCCTCGTCACCTGAATCATCCAGGCAATTAACCAATTCATATTGTAGAATATTGAATACTTGCATTCAGGATTTAATGACATCTATGCTTCTGGGCGAGGTGTCGGAAAGGACATCTGTGTTTTGGCTCGAAATTTCACCATGCGCTTTAGTTTCTTTTTGTGGAGCTGTGGTATCAGGCCACATAACTCTCTTATCTATCACAAGGAATGCACAAAATTATTTATCTTGAAAACTTGCTTCTCAGTAAAAATGCATAATGAAATTCAAATTCAATACCCTTTTCCTTTAATTGCATCGATTAACCAATACATCTACTGACGAAAAATTTAATTTCCTTAATGAATAAGACTTAGGTGGTGGTCCAAGATCTCATTTGGAATGATTGTCGTAAATAAATTATTAATGTCATTAATTTTCAGGAAAAGAACAGATGAAATTTGAATTTATTCGAGTCATTATTCAGTGACGGATTAATCACGTGATAATCATCGTTAATGCACCAGTTAATCAAACTTATTGTTAAGTAAATTTTGGAATTTAGGATCTCAGGATATCCTATAACATTTCAAGGTATGACTTCTAAAACGCAATGTGATTAGTTAATTTTAATCATGTTTAACCCTTTTAAATAGTCATGATCAACCTAAGAGAGTTTTGTGATTTCGGATATCGAGACTTTAATAGTCGCTCGAGGAAGTATCCCCAAAATGCGAAATCGTGATATGATTAATTAACCGTTAATCACTTTTAATTCTTAATTAATCTGGTTTAATGCTTAAGACAATTTTGCGATTTCAGATATTGAGACTTTGGAGTTGCTACATGTCGAAATGCTTGCATCGTGAAACTCTGAAACCCAACATTTCGAATGTAGTCTTTAGTGATTTGACTTTTTAATGAATAGGTGGCTCCATAACTTCTAAGAGATTAGGATTGTTTGATTTGATGGAAGATTTCATCAACGGTGAGGGTCAAGCGTGCATTGTTTTTATTTAAACGAGAATGAAAACTATTTAAAGTCTAAAGTTTATAAAAATATGTGTGTTCCAACATAGGCTCCATCTAGGGATTGTGTCTCCCTGCGAGACATAGAAGAACAGTAGACCAGGTGCCTTTATTGGGTAAATGGAGTCATTATTTCATTTTTGTGAAACACATTCAGAAAAAGATCATACTGAGAAAAATAATTTCAATCGAAACTTAGAAAAACTTCAAAACATGTCAAATCATGACTTTCAGTTAGGCTACTTGAAATTGCTCTTTCTTAAAACTGTATTCATATTTTCTTAAGATAATCGAAACAAATTTAACCGGTCTACCAGACTCTTTTTTATTTTGTTAGCATCAAGGAAAAATAATTTTAATGATTTAGTCAGGGAGTCTTGCATAGGCTTTAGAATGTAAATCTTGTCGAAAAGGGAACTAACTACCAGAGTACATTATAATACATGTATAAGAGCCTTGTAGATATCATAGACATTGCTTCACTGCTAGTGAGCCTGTTCAGTACCCCAGTGAAGTTATCTAATTCTCTCATTGAATTTCCTTTCACCACTTCAATTAGTCATTTTGCATTTAAATGTTGAGATGAGGGAAATCATTTAATGAATTTCCTTTCATCATCTCTCTTTTTTGGACTAGATGGGGGCAATCATTTTATGAATTTTTGTAACGACCCTAGTTGGATAAATGTTTAAGAAATTATAAAGTAAAAATAATTAGGGGATTAAATGTGTTAACAAGGTATTAATTAAACAAACATGATTTAATGATATTAATTAAGTGAGTTATTAATTAATTAAAGGATATAATTGTAAGTAATTAATTAATAATTTAACTACAAACTACATTTAATAACTTACGTAATGGATTTAATAGATTAATGGTATATGATATAAAATGGTTGCATATACAACAAGGGATAACCTATGAATCCCGAGAAGATAAAAGCATTAACAGGAAAGGATAAGAGTAATAAATGGGTTAGGTAGGGAGTAAATGCGGGGGGGGAGGGGGGAGAGTCGGTGAAGGAGGGATACGGAAGGGAAGGAGTTGGACGAGAGATTATTCTACGGAGGTTGGGGATGCATTTTGGGAACTCGGGGGATTTGCAAAGAGAGAGGTGAAATTTTTTGAGTGGGATCGATACAGTGCACCGGAGTTGCTGGGGGTTTTGGGCACGGAAGGCCAGGATATCCGTTGATATCTTGGATCTAGGGAGCTACCTAGTTGGCAGGGAGGAACGGTTTGGGTAGTGTTTTTCAGGAGTGATCAAGGAGGCAAGTTGTGGACAAAAGGAGGGATAATAGCATCAAGTTCAGTTATTTACCAAGAATTATGCATTTTTTTTGTATTAATCTCTTATAAAACTTTATTATAATTGAAAATTTTGATTGCGAATGTGCTATATGAAGGTAACTCTTAAATTTTACTGCTATGTTTTAAATAAATGGTTGTTAATTTAACTGGGCTATTACATTTGGTATCAGAGCCAAGGGATAATGATGATGAAAGTGATAATGATACCAAATGTAATAGCCAAGGGATAATGATGATGAAAGTGGATATTAGGACCACTAGCCGAGAAACATTATGGTATGAATATTGTATGAGAAATTTATATTGGTTTAGATGCATTGCTATGATATGTGGATCAGTGCATGATTTCAGGTGATGACACTGCCCAAAACTGAATAAACGATGACAAAACCTCTAGCAACTACGGTGCCACTGTATATTCCATTATAGGGTGTGGACCCTAGTCCTGTTAGGAGGGGTGGAGGCATTTCCCACCATGTATCCTCCATTGTAGGGTGTGGACCCTAGTTATGATTAGGAGGGGTGGAGGCATTTCCCATCGTGTATCCTATGAAACCTGAAGTCATGGGAGGACGGTGTTATTTCATGCTCCCCAACACGTGTGATGATGACTGTCAGTTGCCTGCTAGGGAAGCTTGGTCGAAATAGCAACACTTCCACTTACGGGTTCTATTTGGAGTTAGGTCAATATAGTTGACGCTTCAAGATAGTCTAGCAGAGGAAGGATAGGAATGGAGATGGAAGTAGGTTAGGGAGGAAGGATGAGTAGTAATAGTTGAGAAAGTATGGAGATTTGTCTTGTGGTGGAAGTTAATGTTTTTCCTTCAAAAAAAAAAGAAATGAATATTCATTATTACGTAACTAAACCAAAGTGTTTAAAATAAAATTGTAGAACCGGATAAAAGTAATTAAAGGATTTCTCAAACAATTGATTGGTTTGTTGTCTTTTATAAAAGACTAGCCTTGCTGATTGGATTGGATGCATACATAAATTACTAAACGATGACAGTTTGATTATTAGTACATGCACGAGAATTGTATGTACTAGCTACACATGCAATTCTTGTACATATACACTAGTATGTATGAGTTTTCTTGACTTACTTACTAATGTCGGTTACTTGTTATGAATGTGTGAACCATGCTCTTTTCCGTTGTACCATAAGATACCTTAACTTCGGGATGAAGTTTCCTGAAGGGTGGGTGTATGTAACGACCCTAGTTGGATATATGTTTAAGAAATTATAAAGTAAAACTAATTAGGGGATTAAATGTGTTAACAAGGTATTAATTAAACAAACTATTAATTAATAAGTAATTAATAATTTAATAAGTAATTACATTTAATAAGTAATTAATTAATAATTTAACTACAAACTACATTTAATAACTTACGTAATGGATTTAATAGATTAATGGTATATGATATAAAATGGTTGCGTATACAACAAGGGATAACCTATGAATCTCAAGAAGATAAAAGCATTAACGAGAAAGGATAAGAGTAATAAATGGGTTAGGTAGGGAGTAAATGGGGGGGGGAGAGTCGGTGAAGAAGGGATAAGCAAGGGAAGGAGTTGGACGGGAGATTATTCTATGAAGGTTGGGGATGGATTTTGGGAGCTCGCGGGATTTGCAGAGAGAGAGGTGAAATTTTGTGAGTGGGATCGATACAGTGCATTGGAGTTGCTAGGGGTTTTGGGCACGGAGGGCCAGGATATCCATTGATATCCTGAAGCTAGGGAGCTACCTAGTTGGCAGGGAGGAACGGTTTGGGCAGTGTTTTTCAGGAGCGATCAAGGAGGCGAGTTGTAGACAAAAGGAGGGATAATAGCATCAGGTTCAGATATTTACCAAGAATTATGCATTGTTTTTGTATTAATCTCTTATAAAAAATTATTATAATTGAAAATTTTGATTGTGAATGTGCTATATGAAGGTAACTCTTAAATTTTATTGCTATGTTTTAAATAAATGGTTGTTAATTTAACTTGGCTATTACATTTGGTATCAGATCCCTGGTTCAAAATCTGGAACCAAGGGCCTACCTACCTACCCATAGTAACCTAAGCATATATTCACGAGCTCTCTTATAAGAAATTTAAAAGAAAAGATGAAAATAATCTTAAAAGACATTTTAGGGATACTCGGTACTTCCTATCTATTGTAATATATTAGGTACTTAGTTCAATATTTACTAGATAGTTCATGATTTTTACCTGAGTAGAGAAAAGGGCCAAGCATTTGTTTTTCTCCAGTAGCCAATGATCGGATAGATTGTATAGACAATTTGGAAACCCTATATATATCTCCTATTTAAATCTCCTATTTATGCAACTAAGGTTATTAACATCGCTAAGGTTATTAACTACTAAGGTTATTAACAACGCTAAGGTTATTAACTAAATATTTACGCTAAGGCTGATACTTGTGTAATAACCTTAGATTGATTATCTCCTAAGGTTATTAACAGTGCTAACAACAGTCAAATCCATAAGTAAATCCCACAACCCTAGCTTAATCCAACAGATCTCTAAAACATTTCTAAAAATGCCTGCAGTGTTCAGATTCAAATCCGTCTGGATCAAAGATCTCAGATTTAAACAAAAGGCATGATTATAGATCTCCAAATCTGGATAGAGGCATGTCTAATCAGAAGAAAACAGACCAATACTAGATCCGAGCACCTCTTTGGATAATTATCACACTAAGATGGATCTATATAGAGCTACTCATTTTCTACAACAGATATAGAAGTAAAGAATAAAAACAAAAATAAAAAATCGCTATTTCGTACATTTAACAAAACACCTGCATATATACCCGATATTTCTAAATTCCTAGATAGATTTTAGCAATTCCCCTTCAGATATTGACCGATATGTTAACATCAATATCTCTTATTGCAATTCCTATCAAATCAAATCTGTGATTCCTACCAAATTCGCAGGCTTTTACATTTATCCCTGGGGTCTTCGTTTCAAAGCCGTCGCAGGGAACAAAAGGGGACGTTGAGGATTTCCAAGCCATGCAAAACCTCAAATCACCCAACACTCGCACAACTCTCGCCCAACCCTCAAATCGCCCAGCACTCGCGCAGCTCTCGCCCAACCTACGAATACCCAACACTGAGGATAAGTACCATGTCATGCACCAACAGAAAACACACAAGCCAGCACCAGTGCCAAACCAAAGTTCAAACCATATGTTTAAACTATACCATACATATATTACACCAGAGTCATGTGCCAACACCAAACTGCTCCTTGTCCATCAATAGTCCCATTTTCACCTGTTATAACAACATTTGTAACATTGAATGCAGTTATAAGGCCGGTATGCCTTCCACCAGGTAGTTCCCTGCCTCGACCATATGATGGCAAGGCATCAATCACTGGCCAATGTTTCGAGTCCTTTGATCCAAGAATTACTGCATCTTTATCCAGATTCAGAGTCAAGTGGCTTGTGATATTGAAGCTTTCTGTCAACCATCTACCCGTAGGGACGAAGAGTTGGGCACCACCTTTGTCAGCAAAGGATCGGAGGTAGAACATGGCATTCTCAAAAGCATGTGTATTGAGAGTGACTCCATCTCCAACTACCCTGAATTCAATAATTGATACACTGTGAGGCCCAGGCGATAGAGCTTTATTAAATCTACAAGCTCCCTGCTATTGCAAATATGAATTAGAAGTTATGAGCTTAATGTCCTTTTCCTGTCTGCCATATCTGACTGCCCATCCGACTTCGTTGATGCAGCAGAGGACCAGAAGTGCATATATGTATAAATGAATACAAAGATCATGCACTTCAGGGGATGGTCCTATCTTGTTCTACTCCGTTCCGGCAAGAGCAGACGCGTCCTAAACCCCAAAGCAATAACCCAGTCAAAACACTGAAAAAAAAAAATAGCGTTTGAACTTACCATTTGGGCAAAAAACATGCATAGTAGAAATACAGAAAGATGAACGAAGTACTTGTACCTCTGAAGAATCCTGCTCAGTTCACAAAAAGCCCAACGATCGAATAACAAGCCACCGCCATGCACAAGCCATGACACCAGCGCATACGAGACCACGGAGAGGAGCCTCGAACGGGATGAGCACCTGGGAGCGGGCACATGGGCCTCATGCGAGGACCCACGATGCCGATTTCTATACTTATAGTATTCCACGAATAATTCTATTTATTTTTTTTATTTATTATTTTAATTGTAATATATTAATGGTTTAATTTTTTTTTTTTAATTTATAATTATTTTAAAATAAGGTTTCAAAAAATTTATTTTTTTTAAATTTTAAATTAAATTAAGTTAAATTAATTAAATTAAATTAAGTTAAAATTAATTAAGTTAAAATTAATTTAATTAAATAAATTAAATTAAATTAATTGGGTATTTTGATTTTTTTTTATAAGTAAAAATTCACTAAATTAAAGGGTTTTGAACCCCGGACCTCCCCACCGTGCAAAGCTTTGACAATGGCTTCCCTACCAACGTGCCATGCGTTGTTTCTTTTACAAATAATTTCACATTTAAATACTTTAATTGTCATACCCAAGACCACATGCCAAGCTATCAAGCGCCTTTTAGAGCCATACAGGTCACATGCCAAGCTATCAAGCACCAAAGACATAAATGGAGGAGCCCACAAAGAGACGTATGTGCTCAATGCGGTGTCTTAAGAAGAACACTAACACCGAAAGGTACATAGCACTGGTGAACGCTGAAACGTGGCTGGCAATTGTGGACGATTATTCAGTTGCTGCAGTTTAATCCTATTTAATCATTAAACGTGGTAATTGTTGTTCCTGAGTCAGTACTTAAGGCTTAAAAGTACAGTGTCAAGGCATCCGAAAGTATGTTAAATATTTATACAAAGAATACGTTAACCTTCAGTGGAGGAAACTAATGAAGGTTTCTACGTTCTTGTTGTCTAGCTTCCAACTGTTCCTGGGTAGTAATATCTTGTTCAATGTCTGCCCATGAACGTTCCAATTCCTCCCGAGTGTTTGCAGTTTTAAGGATTGTGTCAAAAAGATTTAAAGCGATATGTATTTGATTAGATAGACCGGGTTGAATATTTGGTTGAGTTGTTGCAGGGACAGTCATTGAGGAACAATATCGGTATGGAAATAATTTAAAGGGAGATTTCAACGCTGTTTCAATTCAATCCAAATAAGACAAATTTTCGCATGAAGAACAAAATAGGAATGCAAACTAAAGGCCCTTTCCCGTAACTATATTATTTTTTAGTAAAAGATGTGGAATAAGAGAAAAAAATTTAGTTGTGGATAACATAAGGTTCCTATCAATAGAAAACTCACACATACACAGAAGAAGAAATTGACATAGAAATAATTGACATAGTGTAAATAAATATAAAATTCTGTAAATGCAAATTGGTCTTACACCCGCTGATAGCTGGTGCAGAGGAAAGACAAGAAACAATTACCGAAAGATAAAATCCCTTCACTATAGTAGTGATCATACTAAATTATAGTGATACACATCAATTATGTAGAGCAAAATGAAAAGAAACAAAAAACATAACGAAACAAACTTGTAACACAGTCGTGACGGAATTAGGAATATTCAAATTTGCTTGTATTAACTTCCTTCATGCAAAAACTCTATTACAATCGATACCAAAAAAAATCCAGCCTATGTCTCTTCTTTTTGTGATCTATTTATACAAAATTTGCCTCTCGGTTCAGAAGAGCGAAATCACTCCATCTGTCCAAATCCATTTTCAAAAAAGCGCTAGGTGCTTGTTTTTGCTTAGATTCAATGCATATGATACATTTGTGCATAAAATAGAATACAAGCTGTGAAGGTTCTGCTTGACAGCTGGGAGGAGCGAAATCACTCCATTTCTCCTACTCTATTTTCAAGAAGTGCCAGGTTCTTGTCCTCGCATGGATTCAGTGTACATGATACATTTGTCCACAAACTGGGATACAAGCTGCGAAGGCTCAGCTTGACAATTGGCTTCGGAAAAACAACACTCTCGGGCTAACTGTGGAAGTTTATCATCTACTTGTACATCGATGAGTTCAAGGGCGCCGAGTTGTGCACTAGGTTGAATCAAATGTTTGTCGATTTGAACCGGGTCTACCCTGTCCATCTTAGAGATTTCCGCCAAATTTCTCTCATTCTTCTCCTTCATGTCGAGAGAAATCCGATCTATATTCATCTGTCTTAGCGCCTCTGTGTCACCTCCAATCTCCATCCCTAACAACTCACCATTTATGGCATTGCAGGCTTCTTCTAACGAATTTGTCACTTTTTGAGCCTGCTCCTTGCTTAAAGTAATATCATGTTCCCAATTCTTTAACAAGATATTACCCCTAGTTTGTTCGGCAATGGTGAGCCCGGGAGATCCTGTTGAAAACCTATTGTTGGTAGCGACCACCGCTTCTTGGAAAGCGATCCGAGCAGCTTTTGCGTTTCTTTCTTTGTCAATCAGATTCTCAGAGATTTGATGCATTAACAAGAAGTCTTCTCGAATCTTTCCTACTTTGTTTAGCAGACTCTGTTGAGCAGAGGAGATCCTGCTCCAAATATCGATTGCTCGGGATTTAACAATCTCGATGTCGATCACCTTGCTTTCTGCGACCTCTAACTGAGCCTGTAGCTGTGTGATCATATCCCTCTGCTGACCCGATTGTACCCAACCATCTCGGATCACTGAATTTGCTTGTTCCAGTTTAGTTTTGAGGACTTCGATTTCTTTCTTATCGGCCAATCGGGCCAGCTCTATTTCTCCACTCGCTTGACTCCTAGCGCTTTCTACTGCCGAAGGCACTCTGGCTTCAAGAGTCTTGATCAAGCGATTCTTTGCTTTGAGCTGATTCTTTAACATCAAGACCGAGAATTGATTTTCCGTCGCATACGCTCCTAGCGTTCCTGCAATCTCCATGGAAAATTCATCTTTCCTTTTGTTCATCCCATCGGTCATCACTTTGAACCTTTTGACAGTTGATCCTTCCTCCTGGGAGAACTCCCTTTTCACAACTTCCTTTCTCTTTTTGTCGAAGAAGAACTCATTGTGAGGAAGTTCTTCTGCTCTGACAAGTCTTAGTTCTTCGTCGAAAATCCATCCTTCATGTATGTTTCCCTGTGTTGACTGCAAAGGGGTGACAAAAGTGATTGGTTCCCCGACCTGCCTCGCCGCCTTTCCTAGTGTGTCGAGTGAGCCTTGCTCCTTCGGAGGATTAGAGGTCTTTGTCTCTGTCACTGCCTCCGGATTCTGAGTTTCTGGCGAGTCTGTGTTTTTTACTTCCGCCTCTGGACTATGTTCCTTGGGAGGGTCAGTAGTCTCTTTTTCTGTTTCGGGATTCTCCTCCTGCTCAGGACTCTTCTCCTGTTCGGGATTCTTCTCCTGCTCAGGACTCTTCTCCTGTTCGAGATTCTTCTCCTTTTCTCCTTCCTGACGTTTATCGGGGTTAGAATTTTGGCCCTCAGAGCTTTTAGCTTCCTTCTCTTTATCCTTGGAAAGGCCCAAACCTCCTAGCACCATAGGGAGACATCTTTTTCTATGCTCTTGAAATTTTAAAACATAGGCCCTGTCTTTGAGTGCTAGAGATCTGATTCGAAATTTCACTTCTGCATAGGACCTCGCCCCTCGGAAAACATGATCCGAGGGTGAACACTCGTGTTCAAACCTCTTTAATCCACAATTTCCCAAATGGGTGCTTACAATTCTCTGAGGATCATGCTTTTTGTACTCAATATAGGCCAAACTCAAGTCTTCTAAGGTTGCAGCCTCAGCCTTAGCATGTCCAAAATCCAACAAGGAATAAGAATTTAGCCGAACAGGGAAAGACGACCATACCTTCTTTGATGATGCTTTGAGCTCTTTACTCACTCCGCCAATCACTGTTTGTCGAGTAATCTCGCGACAGGACAGCTTGTCGGGGATGAACAGTGGTAGCACCAGAGGAGGAACAACAGCTCCGAAAACTCTAAAATAGGAGAATTTTTCTTCTACGTACCAGTACGCGATACTGCTCAGATTCGCGGCAATGCTATCGGAGATGCGAGGTGGCAAAAGACCAAAAATGGTGATGTGCAGAGGCACCATCACCCAGTTGAAAATCTCATAAATAAATTTATTTGCGTTATTTTCCCACAGTTTATCGTGGTACTCGTGCATAGTGTTTTCTTGGGTTGGACTCCAAGCCTAATTCATTAAAGGGAAAGGTGTCATGGAGCATATCGCGTCCATGACATATGCTGACATGAAGAATGAGGATGGCCTCCCGGCTGCCTTTTGCTCCTGGTACTCTGTGACCCTGTTGAACAAATTGTCGGAGAGTATCCTCGCCCAATTAAATGAGGAGCCTTCTGCTACCCCAAAGATGAGAGGTACCCACTGGATGTAAAAATGCGTTGTATCCTCCCTTCTGAAAAGTAGGCATGTCATCATCACCACATACATATACTCTGGCTCCAGCGAAGCAATTGAATACACACCTTTTTCATTCGCTTTGAACGTCATGGAGCGAGAAACCCAATCTTTTATCAAACAAGGCATGGTTTTGTCATATTCTTCGCACTCCTTCTTTTTGAATTCCTCCAGGAATTCTTTGCCATATGTGTATTCAAAAGTTGATGGGAGCTTATACATAGATTGGATATGCTCTGTTCTGAAAGTCCCGACCATGTTCCGTTGGTCATTTATGATAGTTCTGGTTTGGAGGTCTATGTGATCCAACGCCCATCGGATCATGTCATAGTATGGGAGCAACTGTGGTCTGGCTGCAACCAGGTGCATACTAGACTGAACAATTGTCTTGTATTTAGTGTTCAGGTCGTCCTTTACGATATCATTGTCATTTTCATCGGAGTCTGAGTAGTTCACCAACTCAGATTGCAGAATATCTTAAATAAACGACCAGGTGGGTACCGAGCCGCCAGTCCGAGGTGAAGTATCTGAGACGTTGTCTGGACCCTGCGCTGCAATCTCGACATTCGCTTTCGCTGCTCTCCTTGGTGCCATGGTTGACGCTTGTTTTTTTGCTCTTCTGCAATAGACCTGTGTATACATGCAGAAATGAGTTCCCTCAGAGAAAGGTGAGCTTTGTGTGCTTATGAGAAATGTTTAAAAATAGAATGAAACTCTCGTATAAATCTGAAAATCATGTACCTTTGAAATAAGTCTGTCAAATCTCAAATAAAACCAAATTTATTGTATAAATCCAATCTTATTTATTCATGGATTTACCCTATTTCTTCATTAATGTCATCAATGTTCAGCGGCTTGACAAGAAGTCGTGTTATGGAGAGCGAGTAGCTACCTCGTGAAGTGTGCAAACCTCGATGCACGAGATGTATCTCGTCTTAATTGAAAAAATCAAATCTTAGGGACTTAAAACATTTTCTCGCTTTTCGCCGCATTGTGAATTTCCCTTTAACATTTTGATTTTTCAACTCGCGAGACTGCGAGTGCCGATTTTAGCTTAATTAACAGTAACCGTGAATTTGACGCATCCTTAATCATATAATTAATTTATTTGACATATTGCGACTCAGAACTTTAAAGACAGATTTTTGGGAGAATGATCTGCCGAGTCGCGATATCGCGATGTGGCGATAATTAAGGCTCCAATTAATTTGAAGAAAATATTAGATCTGGTTACTAATTAATCTTGTTATAATCCTGTCGCAACCTCGTGAGTTGGGGTTTTAGGAGTTTTAACTCTAAGAAATAAAGTACCGAGTGGCGAGGTGCCGAGAACCGGATTTAACCTTGGTTAGTTTTTTACCTTTAATCTCCGACCGAGGTCATCACAAAGTTATCATGTTCTCGGCTATCAGGGATGTAAGAACAAAATCCTGGGTTTGACGTATGCTAAGGCGCGAAACCCCGACGACATCGAATCATGGGTTAAAGGTTTTACCCTAGTTAATGCCTTGGGCGAAAATTAAAACCGAGTTCGCAGTTTCGCGACTTGGGACTTGTGAATTCAAAAATTAAAGTGTCCAACTTGTGAGACCTCGAAACAAAACAAAAGAGTGAACATATTTGCAAGAATGGATCTGTTTTGAAAGTAGGAAAAGCATCTCTGTTCAGGAGACAATATTTCAGAGTTTTAAGATCTCGGAAGAAAATTAATTTAGACTTCAAGTTTCGAAAATTTGAAAAAACTTTTTGTGGAAGGTAAAAAACAAGGGCGGCTCCAACATAGGCTCCAACTAGGGATACCACTTCCCTGTGAGGCGGGAAGAACAGTAGACCAGGTGCCAAAATTGGGTAAATGGAGTCACAGCTAAAATAAACAGAAAAATTCAAGGAAAAAGATAGAAGGGAGGAGAAAATTTTCGCTTGGTACCTCACAAATTTTTTCGAACTCAGATGCTCTTTCCAAACACGGCTGAAGTCACTTTCGCAATCTTACCTTTCTCACTACTAAGTTTGGGGAATTCTTTAAGACAGTCATAACAGTCCTAGGATATTCAACAGGTTTTGTGATTCTCAGCTTGCATCAAAAGAATGATATTATATAATTTAAAATAGGGAAGTCCCATCAGAATTTGGGGAAATGATCAGGCTTTCAGAAAATTTTGGTTGCCGGAGTAGATTTATATTTATGCGTAACAGCCTTACAGATATCTCAGACATTGCTTCACTGCCAATGAGCCTGTTCAATACTTCGGTGAAGTTGCCTGACCCCTTTTTCACTGAATTTCTTTTCACCACTTCAGAAAGTATTTATGCGTTTAAACGCTAAGACGAGGGCAATCATTTCTGAATTTCCTTTCATCATCTTAATGGACTAGGTGGGGGCAATCATTTCTGAATTTCCTTTCACCACCTGTCTTAGTATTTACTTAAGAACATGAAGATGGGAGCAATCAGTTTATATCAGGGCTGAGATCTGTGTAATATCTTTTATTAGAGGTCTGTCAACTTATTTTGATTACTAGGTACCAACCTTCCTTTGACCCTCACAAGACCTTTGGTTCTTAGGGAGACAGGGGAGAATAATTAAAATTTTAAGGAATATCCTATTCAAGCAAGATTTGATTTTTTCGACGCTGTTGAAAAACCTAGGAAAGTTAGGATCACTATAAACGTTCCTTAGCTTAGCAAAAGATCAAGTAGTTGTGAGGACCAACTTACTTATTAAGATCTTGTTCTGAAATCCATGAGGTTTAAAATGAAAAACTTTTACTCCTTTACAAAGACTCAGGAAGATAGTGACTTGCTAAAGTTAGGCCCAAATATAGATAGAAAACAAGGTAGCAATTCAATGGCTTAATATACAAAAGGTCACAACAGTTCGGGACTAGTTTTCGGATATATTTAGGAACAAAAATTATGAATGACTGTTTTTGGATTTTAATATATTCACTCAAATTATTTGGTTTGAGGATTATGAAGGAAAAAATAATCCTGTTATCTAACTTTTTATATTGCAATTTGAACAATATTACCTTAGATTTCTAAAATAGCCTTTCATGACCTGAGTATTGAGAAAACTCACCTCTGTCTTTTCTTTTCAATTTCTTTGTGGATTATGAATTATCTTATGTATCACCTATTTTATGTCGTCCTATTTCCAACACCGATCTGCACCGTATTTATTCAACTAGTTTCGTCTGCAGCTGGAATCCTGCAAAAACAAATACGAATTTGATTTAAAATGCGTTGAGATTTTAGGAAGGAAAAACAAAAATTAAAAATAAAAGCTTGAGAAAAAACATAAATATGTACAAAAACTAATAATAAAATTTATTTATTTACAAATATATATATACAATTTCTTATTTTTTATTTTATTTTATTTCCTTTTTCATCTGACGACTGTCATGTCATGTAGTGATTTAGATATCGCCCGTTGACAGGGGTGCTGAGAACTTCTCCATCAATATTTTCCAGAAGAAAGGATTTTTTTCCTTCTGGAGCCGAGACCCTGAATGGTCCATACCAAAGGATGTCAAATTTGCCATGTTTCGCGGATTCTTCCCTTCTTGCATCCCATATTAACACCAACTCACCTAGGAGGAACTCTCTGTCTTTTTCCTTGAGATCGAACAATGATTTCATATCGTCTTGGTACTTCAACATTTTCTCATCAACCTCCACTCTGATTTGTTGAACCTCAATCAGTTGGTTAATTCTTCTGGTTACATGATTGGGCTCTTCGTTTTGATCCTGCCATAATTTCATCACTGGCAATGCTAAGTTTATAGGCAGAACCGCCTCGGTCCCATATACCATCTGAAACGGCGAAATGCCGATAGACCTTTTAGTGCTGATGCGGTTTTCCCACAATGCGTGCTTCAAATATACATGCCAGGACCTCTTGTTTTCGTTCATCACCTTTTTGATCACGTTTACCAGGCTTTTATTAGATGATTCAGCTAGCCCATTTCCCTGAGGGTAATAAGAAGTGGAATGGCCRAGAACAATACTGTACTTCTGGAAGAAGTCGATCATAGCCATGGACTTGAAGGCCTGGGCGTTGTTGGTAACAATCTTTCGGGGACACCCAAATCTTGATAAGATGTTATCTTCCAAGAAGTCGATCACCACCGAGTYTGTTGCTCTTTTGGTTGGAATTGCTTCCACCCACTTGGTAAAATAATCAGTGGTCGTTAAGATCCACTTATACTAAGCACTAGAATGGGGATTAATTTCTCCTATGAAGTCTAATCCCCATTGTTGAAATGGGGCTTTAGTTTTGACTGGAACGATTGGTAGTGCAGGGATTTTTTGCTTACCAGCGAATATTTGACACAAGTAACAGGCACGTACTTTAGCATTAACGTCAGAAAATAGTTTCGGCCAATAGTATCCGGCCCTCAGGATCTTGTAGGCTATGGCTCTCCATGCATGGTGTCCCCCGCAGATTCCTTCATTAAACTCTTCTATAACTCGTGGAGTTTTCGACTCAACCAGACAGACCAGTAAAAACCCGAGTGGATCCTTCCAGTATAGTTGATTTTCGGAGATGCAATATTTTACAGCATGGATTTTTAAAGTTCTGTATTTGGCTGGTGTTAGTCCATCTGGACATTTCAGGTTTAACAAGTAGAAGACTATATCTTTATACCAGCCTGACGATATTAATTTTTCTTCAACCTTGCTTGGATATGTCTGGTCATCCGGCTCTTGCAGACGTGTGTCTCCGTCTTCCCCCTATAGGCAATTGATGTCAAGAGCTCCAAGGTTCGACTCAGCCAAGAGTTTGGCCAGACCCTTTCCCTTTATTAATTTAGTAGGCTTGATTTCCAGATCAAATTCTTGTATCTTAGCGAGCCAGTGCCCTCATTTTCCATCACTGTCCGGCTGTACCAATATATCCTTCACAGCACTGGTTGGTACGTACGCGACAATTTTTGAATGTAGAACGTAAGTTCTAAATGCCTTTAGCGCTTTCACCATTGCATACGCCTATTTTTCTATTATATCATATTTTAGTTCGGCGTCTCTAAGGCTCTTGCTAAAAAACGCGATCGGGCATTCAACGCCTTCATCATCCTTTTGCAGCAACACGGCGGCAATAGTATGTTGAGAAGCGAATGAGAAGATAAGGAAATCTTTCAAGTAATCTGGGATTTTTAACACAGGTGCCTCGCTGATGACTTTTTTAATATGCTCGAACGACGCTTTAGCCTCGGTCGTCCAATTTACTCTGCTATCTTTCTTCAGCATTCCTGTGATCAATTTGACATTCTCAGCAAAATTTGGTATAAACCTTCATAAAAAAATTATTGTACCTAAGAAAGATTGAATTTCTTTAACGTTTCTAGGAATACTGATAGTTTGTATCGCTTCAACCCTCTTAGGATCAATCTTGATCCCATCTTTAAATACGATATGCCCCAGAAGCTTACCTTCCTGCATAGCGAAATNTGATTTCTTTGGGTTCAAAGACAGACCATACCTGCAACATTTTTTGAAAGTTTGTTTTAAATGGATCAAATGTTCTTCATTGGTTTTAGAAAAAACCATCAAATCGTCAAGGTAGATTACTACAAACTTATCTCTTTCCCCAATGAAAGCGATATCCATGGCGCGCTAGAAGGTAGCCCCTGCATTCATTAAACCAAAAGGCATTTTATCATACATGAATGTACCCCATGGTGTGGTGAAAGAGGTTTTTCTCTGTCTTGCTCGTTCATGGCGATTTGGTTGTACCCAGAGAACCCATCTATCATAGACATCTGATTTGCTCCAACTACCCTTTCCAGGACGTGATCCATTTTAGGAAGTGGATAATTATTTTTAAGAGAGGACCTGTTCAAGTTCCGAAAATCTACACACAGTCTGATTTCTCCATTCTTTTTTCTGACAGGGACCAAATTAGCCACCCAGTCTGAGTATCTTAGAGGTACAATTATTTTTGCATCTAAGATCTTCTTAACTTCCTTTTCAATAATAGGCAACAAAATGGGGTTAAATTGCCTGAGCTTCTGCCTAAAAGGCTTGACTCTGGGCTTCAGAGGTATCTTGTGCTCAATTATAGAAGTATCATATGTTCGAAGCTCGTCATAGGACCAGGCGAAAACATCTCTATACTGTCTGAGTAAGTCTCTATACTGGTCTTTTACCTTAGGAGGGAGGAATTTAGATATCTTTACTATACTGGAATCTTTTTTAGTTCCTATGTTGCAATCCTCCACTTCTTCTGGTTGTGGCTGCAAAGTGGATTTCACAGGTATGTCGTTCTGATCGAATAGTCTTTCCAAAGGAATTAAGCCTTTCGGGATTTGGTTATTTTTGAGAACCAACATGTGATGATCCGCTATTTTTTCTCGGAAGGTTTCAAGATCTTCATCTTTTTGCATAATCCACATCGGGTCGTTTTGGTTTTCTTGATCTCGATGGGTTTCAGAGAACTCGCCTATTGCTATAATAAATTTCTGAATTTGTTCGTCATCTTCAAAAACCTGCCAGTGTTGGACATTGTCTGGTATAGAGGGTTTATATCTGATTTCAATATGATATTTCAGTTTAACATTCGTGGGAGGGGAAAAGGTCGAGGCTGCCTTAGCCAATGCGTCAGCATGTAGATTCTCTATGCAAGGAATAAAATGGAATTTTATAGATGAGAAGAAATTCTCCATTAAATCCCAGGCACAATTTTTGTATGTTCTCAATCTAGGATGTTTGGCTAAGTATTGTCGGTTTACTTGTTTTACTATCAATTCAGCGTCACCATAAACCTCCAAGTTTTTTATGTTTAACTTCTTTGCAGCCTCTAAACCTAATATTAATGCTTCATATTCGCATACGTTATTGGTGTAATCTATGTCTCACTGCAAGCGATATGAGAAAGGAACAGTAAACTTACCTTCAGGTGCTACCAAAAGTATGCCAGCACCAGCTCCTTCAGAAGATGAAGCGCCATCGAAGTACATTTTCCAGATACCATTTCTGCATAGTTCTTCAGTCAAGGGGCTAAACTCTTCCTGCTTCATATCAAGTTCTTCTGGATACCCATCTAAACCATCATCAAAAGATAATATGCAATTCCCCAGATCTTGGTCTGCAACGTAAATGGAGAATTTATTTGAATTCAGAGGATCATTGACAGTATATGCTAATCTTGTTTCTCGGTACAAACGGGTGAACTGACCACCGAAAATTGGTATTGTGGCATATGACATGTCCAATTGTAGAGAACCCCCCAACTTGGCTCCCCATGATCTGGATAATAACATACCATATTTGAGGGGAATATCTGCAATAACCACATCCATCAGGATACTCTTGACCGGGACCTGAGCTAGGGTAACTACCAGATCTTTTATCATTCCCATACATTTAAACTTTCTTGAATCAAATGAGTATAGGTCTCCATAGGGTCTAGTGATCTAGAGCCCCAGCCTCTCCATTATAGTTTTGGGCATAACATTATGTGAAGCCCCGGAGTCTAACATGCAGTTATGCAGTAACTGGTCATGTATATTCAGGGTGATATAGAAAGGAGTGACGTTGTCTTTGAATCCATCAAAATGAGGACCAAAGGTGATGTTAGGTCTGTCATCTTCTAGGTTGATAACGTCGGAGTGACTTTATGGCTCATAAATGCCCATCACTTTGGCAATTTGCTTCCGATACGTGGGGTTTTTTGCTAATTCTACCAAAGGAATCGGTATCTTATTTTTATTTAATTCGTTTTCAAAATTGTAAGATGTATTGGCCTTGTCCATTTCTTTGGTTAAGAGCTCCGAGTTTTTTTCTTCCGACTTGTTTGTCTGGATCACTTTATCACTCGTGACCTTAGTCGCAGATGTAACTTTATCTATCGGCCCTGTTTCCTTTGTTTGGGTTTCAGGTTTTTTCACCTCAGACTCTTGAGTCTTTGTTATCTTGACTTTATTGTTGGGTAACAATGTCTCTTCCAAAAGAGGTTCATGGGATTGACCCCTTGGCAGGATTTTCTTAGGTTTGTTATTTGAGGTGGGATTATTTTTTGATCTCAGATTGTATCTGGGTTGAAAATCAGCCGCTATCATTTCTGTTTCTGGTTGAGATATGCAGAGGTCAGTATGATCACCTTCTTCTTCTTCATTAGATGGTTGAGGAGTATTTAAGGATTTCTCATAGTCTTTCCTAGTCAGAAATGGCTGCAAACACTCATCACCGAAACATGCAACTTCATCTTCTGAATATCCAAAATCTTGGAGGTCACTTGCTCCTATAAAATTTTCATTTTTTAGTGGAGCTTGTATTTTTTGATCTTCATTCTTTATTTGCCTCTGTTGATTTTGGGGATTTGGGTTTCTCCTGAAGTCCCTTTTGTTAGAAGAATCATCTTTAGCCTGATCCAACTCCATCCTAGAGATTTTGTTAGACAGATATTTAATTATTTGGGCCATATCATCCACTCTGTCGTCAGTGTATCTATTTGACCCGGAAGGACCTGCTGGTTACCTATAGCGTCTATTATCACGGCTGACTGTTTCTACTTTAGCCTTCAACTTACCTGAAGCCATCATATTAGATTCTATTTCGACAGCATCGTCTTGCATTCTATTCAGTGTGGCTCCTCTTCTTTCTCGCAAAAGCAATGCAAAATCAGGTTCGAAAGCTCCCACAAAGGTTACTTTGGCTGAGGGTTCGGAAGGTTTAACAGCAGCTGGAATTTTACTATAAAGTTTGTTAAATCTCAGAATAAATTCCATAACGGTTTCTGAGTTCTTTTTCTTCAGTGACCCAAATTCGGTAAGGTAATACAAGCGATCCTTTCGCTCTCCCCATTGTCTGAGGAAAGCATCTTCCAAGGTGTCATATGTCTGAATAGAAGTTGCAGGAAGACTCCGAAACCAAGTTCAGACCTGTCCCTCGAAGGTCTGGACAAGTAGTCTGGAATAGACATCTTCGTGCTCAATACCATAGACGTCTGCGAACTGGTCAAAAAATTTTATATGCTCGGCTGTGGTTAAATCTCCCTCCCCAGTGAACTTAGGAAGATTTTTGATGTAGTTGTCAGGTAAATCATGGAGGGGAACGGGTAAAACCAGTGGAGCGTATCTCACTGCTACTTTTGCAAATACTCCGAGAGGAGGGACATTATGATGTCCTCTTCCTCCTCCTCCAATGCCTGCCATCGACTTGGGAGTAGGAAAAGAGGGTGTAACACACTCTTTGGAATCAGGTGAAATTGGGAAGTTCTGCCGAAGAAAGGCTGGTATGTCAAACGATAAAGATCTTTCTAAAGGACCTTTACCCTTGTTTATAGATGGGAAAGTCTGATGTGGCTCACTCCTAAATTTCGAGTAGTTTGTTTCCAGATATTTGGTATCATATAGAGGGTTGCCAGAAGTAGGAGGTTCTGAAGGGCATTTGGTCTTTAAAAGTGGGGATTTGGGTTTATTAACTGAAGCGGTTGTCTCAAGCGAGCCTCTCGCTCTTAAAATTTTTTCAGGATTATTAATAGGCGTAATCAGCTTGCCACCCGGGTTCTGTCTGGTATGCCTCCTACCAGACGCTAGTTTGTGTTTCAGTGGAGTCGCCAAGTGAAAGATTTAAACAAGCCTTAAAATGGTGTGCACTCTATGTTCACTATCAAAGAGCAACACTATCAACGAAATTGTTTGTCGTTTTCCCAAGGAAAAGATTTCGTAACTTCGTTCCCCGACAACGGTGCCAGAAAGATGTTGTTCCTGAGTCTGTACTTAAGGCTTAAAAGTACAGTGTCAAGGCATCTGAAAGTATGTTAAATATTTATACAAAGAATACGTTAACCTTCGGTGTAGGAAACTAATGAAGGTTTCTACGTTCTCGCTGTCTAGCTTCCAACTGTTCCTGGGTAGTAATATCTTGTTCAATGGCTGCCCATGAACGTTCCAATTCCTCCCGGGTGTTTGCAGTTTTAAGGATTGTGTCAAAAATATTTAAAGCGATATGTATTTGATTAGATAGCCCGGGTTGAATATTTGGTTGAGTTGCTGCAGGGACAGTCATTGAGGAACAATATCAGTATGGAAATAATTTAAAGGGATATTTCAACGCTGTTTCAATTCAATCGAAATAAGAGAAATTTTCACATGAAGAACAAAATAGGAATGCAAACTAAAGGCCCTTTCCCGTAATTGTATTATTTTTTAGTAAAATATGTGGAATGAGAGAAAAACATTTAGTTGTGGATAACATAAGGTTCCTATCAGTAGAAAACTCACACATACACAGAAGAAGAAATTGACATAGAAATAATTGACATAGTGTAAATAAATATAAAATTCTGTAAATGCAAATTGGTCTTACACCCGCTGATAGCTGGTGCAGAGGAAAGACAAGAAACAATTACAGAAAGATAAAATCCCTTCACTATAGTAGTGGTCGTACTAAATTATAGTGATACACATCAATTATGTAGAGAAAAATGAAAAGAAACAAAAAACATAACGAAACAAACTTGTAAGACAGTCCTGACGGAATTAGGAATCTTCAAATTTTCTTGTATTAACTTCCTTCATGCAAAAACTCTATTACAATCGATACCAAAAAAAATCCAGCCTATGTCTCTTCTTTTTGTGATCTATTTATACAAAATTTGTCTCTCGGTTCAGAAGAGCGAAATCACTCCATCTGTCCAAATCCATTTTCAAAAAAGTGCCAGGTGCTTGTTTTTTCTTAGATTCAATGCATATGATACATTTGTCCATAAAATGGAATACAAGCTGTGAAGGTTCTGCTTGACAGTTGGGAGGAGCGAAATCACTCCATTTCTCCTACTCTATTTTCAAGAAGTGTCAGGTGCTTGTCCTCGCATGGATTCATTCTACATGATACATTTGTTCACAAACTGGGATACAATCTGCCAAGGCTCGGCTTGACAACTGGCTTCGGCAAAATAGCACTCTCGGGCTAACTGTGAAAGTTTATCATCTACTTGTACATCGACGAGTTCAAGGGCGCCGAGTTGTGCACTAGGTTGAATCAAATGTTTGTCGATTTGAGTTGGGTCTACCCTTTCCATCTTAGAGATTTCCGCCGAATTTTTCTCATTCTTCTCCTTCATGTCGAGAGAAATCTGATCTATATTCATCTGTCTTAGCATCTCTGTGTCACCTCCAATCTCCATCCCTAACAGCTCACCATTTATGGCATTGCAGGCTTCTTCTAACGAATTTGTCACTTTTTGAGCCTTCTCCTTGCTTAAAGTAATATCATGTTCCCAATTCTTTAACAAGATATTACCCCTAGTTTGTTCGGCAATGGTGAGCCTGGGATACCCTGCTGAAAATCTATTGTTGGTAGCGATCACCGCTTCTTGGAAAGCGATCCAAGCAGCTTCTGCGTTTCTTTCTTTGTCAATCAGATTCTCAGAGATTCAGTGAATTAACAAGCAGTCTTCTCGAATCTCTCCTACTTTGTTTAGCAGACTCTGTTGAGCAGAGGAGATCCTGCTCCGAATATCGATTGCTCGGGATTTAACAATCTCGATGTCGATCACCTTGCTTTCTGTGACCTCTAACTGAGCCTGCAGCTGTGTGATCATATCCCTCTGCTGACCCGATTGTACCTGACCATCTCGGATCACTGAATTTGCTTGTTCTAGTTTGGTTTTGAGGACTTCGATTTCTTTCTTATCGGCCAATCAGGACAGCTCTATTTCTCCACTCACTTGACTCCTAGCGCTTTCTGCTGCAGAAGCCACTCTGGCTTCAAGAGTCTTGATCAGGCGATTCTTCGCTTTGAGATGATTCTTTAACATCGAGATCGAGAATTGATTTTTCGTCGCATACGCTCCTAGCATTCCTGCTATCTCCGTGGCAAATTCATCTTTCCTTTTGTTCATCCCATCGGTCATCAATTTGAACCTTTTGACTGTTGATCCTTCCTCCTGGCAAACTCCCTTTTCACAACTTCCTTTCTCTTTTTGTCGAAGAATAACTCATTGGGAGGAAGTTCTTCTGCTCTGACAGGCCTTAGTTCTTTGCCGAAAATCCATCCTTCTTGTATGTTTCCCTGCGTTGAATGCAAAGGGGTGACAGAAGTGATTGGTTCCCTGACCTGCCTCGTCGCCTTTCCTGGTGTGTCGAGTGAGCCTTGCTCCTTCGAAGGATTAGAGGTCTTTGTCTCTGTCCCTGCCTCCGGATTCTGAGTTTCTGGCGGTTCTGTGTTTTTTACTTCCGCCTCTGGACTATGTTCCTTGGGAGTGTCAGTAGTCTCTTTTTCTGTTTCGGGATTCTCCTCCTGCTCAGGACTCTTCTCCTGATCGAGATTCTTCTCCTGCTCAGGACTCTTCTCCTGTTCGAGATTCTTCGCCTTTTCTCCTTCTTGACGTTTATCGGGGTTAGAAGTTTGGCCCTCAGAGCTTTCAACTTCCTTCAATTTATCCTTGGAAAGGCCCAAACCTCCTAGCACCACGGGGAGACATCTTTTTCTATGCTCCTATCTTTGGGTGCTAAAGATCTGATTCGAAATTGCACTTCCGCATAGGACCTCGCCCCTTGGAAAACATAATCCGAGGGTGAACACTCATGTTCAAACCTTTTTAATCCACAATTTCCCAAATGGGTGCTTACAATTCTCTGAGGATCATGCTTTTTGTACTCAATATAGGCCAAACTCAAGTCTTCTAAGGTTGCAGCCTCAGCCTTAGCATGTCCAAAATCCAACAAGGAATAAGAATTTAGCCGAACATGGAAAGACGACCATACCTTCTTTGATGACGCTTTGAGCTCTTTACTCACTCTGCCAATCACTGTTTGTCAAGCAATCTCACTATAGGCCAACTTGTTGGGGATAAACAGTGGTAGCGCCAGAGGAGGAACAACAGCTCTGAAAACTCTAAAATAGGAGAATTTTTCTTCTACATACCAGTCCGCGATACTGCTCAGATTCACGGCAATGCTATCTGAGATGCGAGGTGGCGAAAGACCAAAAATGGTGATGTGCAGAGGCACCATCACCCAGTTGAAAATATCATAAATAAATTTATTTGCGTTATTTTCCCACAGTTTATCGTGGTACTCGTGCACAGTTTTTTCTTGGGTTGGACTCCAAGCCCAATTCATCAAAGGGAAAGGTGTCATGGAGCATATCGCGTCCATGACGTATGTTGACATGAAGAATGAGGATGGCCTCCCGGATGGCTTTTTCTCCCGGTACTCTGTGACTCTGTTGAACAAATTGTCGGAGAGTATCCTCGCCCAATTAAATGAGGAGCCTTTTGCTACCTGAAAGATGAGAGGTACCCACTGGATGTAAAAATGCGCAGTATCCTCCCTTCTGAAAAGTCGGCATGTCATCATCACCACATACATATACTGTGGCTCCAGCGAAGCAATTGAATACACACCTTTTTCATTCGCTCTGAACGTCGAGGAGCACGAAACCCAATCTTTTATCAAACCAGGCATGGTTTTGTCATATTCTTCACACTCCTTCTTTTTGAATTCCTCCAGGAATTCTTTGCCATATGTGTATTCAGAAGTTGTTGGGAGCTTATACATAGATTGGATATGCTCTGGTCTGAAAGTCCCGACCATGTTCTGTTGNCCTGAACGTCGCGGAGCACGAAACCCAATCTTTTATCAAACCAGGCATGGTTTTGTCATATTCTTCACACTCCTTCTTTTTGAATTCCTCCAGGAATTCTTTGCCATATGTGTATTCAGAAGTTGTTGGGAGCTTATACATAGATTGGATATGCTCTGGTCTGAAAGTCCCGACCATGTTCTGTTGGTCATTTATGATAGTTCTAGTTTGGAGGTCTATGTGATCCAACGCCCATCAGATCATGTCGTAGTATGGGAGCAACCGTGGTCTGGTTGCAACCAGGTGCATACCAGACTGAACAATTTTCTTGTATTTAGTGTTCAGGTCGTCCTTCACGATATCATTGTCATTATCATCGGAGTCTGAGTAGTTCACCAACTCAAATTGCAGAACATCTGAAATAAACGACCAGGTGGGTACCGAGCCGCCAGTCCGAGGTGAAGTATCTGAGACGTTATCTGGACCCTGCACTGCAATCTCGACATTCACTTTCGCTGCTCTCCTTGGTGCCATGGCTGACGCTTGTTTTTTCGCTCTTCTGCAATAGACCTGTGTATACATGTGGAAATGAGTTCCCTCGGAGAAAGGTGAGCTCTGTGCACTTATGAGAAATGTTTAAAAATAGAATGAAACTCTCATATAAATTTGAAAATCCTGTACCTTTGAAATAAGTCTGTCAAATCGCAAATAAAACCAAATTTATTGTATAAATCCGATCTTATTTATTCGTGGATTTACACTAATTCTTCATTAATGTCATCAATGTTCGGTGGCTTGACAGGCAGTCGCGTTATGGAGAGCGAGTAGCTACCTCGTGAAGTGTGCAAACCTCGATGCGCGGGATGTATCTCATTTTAATTGAAAAAATCAAATCTTAGGGGCTTAAAACATTTTCTCGCTTTTCGCCGCATCGTGAATTTCCCTTTAACATTTTGATTTTTCAACTCGCGAGACTGCGAGTGCCGATTTTAGCTTAATTAATAGTAACCATGAATTTGGTGCATCGTTAATCATATAATTAATTTATTTGACATATCGTGACTCGGAACTTTAAAGACAGATTTTTGGGAGAATGATCTGCCGAGTCCCGATATCGCGATGTGGCGATAATTAAGGCTCCAATTAATTTGAAGAAAATCTTAGATTAGGTTACTAATTAATCTTGTTATAATCTTGTTGCAACCTCGTGATTCGGGGTTTTAGGAGTTTTAACTCTAAGAAATAAAGTACCGAGTGGTGAGGTGTCGAGAACCGGATTTAACCTTGGTTAGTTTTTTACCTTTAATCTCTGACCGAGGTCATCACAAAGTTATCGTGTTCTCAGCTATCAGGGCTGTAAGAACAAAATCCTGGGTTTGACGTATGCTGAGGCATGAAACCTTGACGACGTCTAATCATGGGTTAAAGGTTTTACCCTAGTTAATGCCTTGGGCAAAAATTAAAACCGAGTTCGCAGTTTCGCGACTCGAGACTTGTGAATTCAAAAATTAAAGTGTCCAACTTGCGAGACCACGAAACAAAACCAAAGAGCGAACATATTTGCAAGAATGGATCTTTTTTGAAAGTAGGAAAAGCATCTCTATTCAGGCGACAAGATTTCAGAGTTTTAAGATATAGGAAGAAAATCAATTTAGACTTCAAGTTTCGAAAATTTGAAAAAACTTTTTTTGGAAGGTAAAAAACAAGGGCGGCTTCAACAGTAATTATATAACCTTACAACAATTTTTTTTTATGTGATAGGTAAATGTTAAAAGTAAACATGTTAACGGATGCCTTGATAAATGCAAGAAAGTTATGAACGATAAATCTGACCCATTGATTTTGGAGGACGACTAAGAATATGCCAGCATCTTTAATGCATAGCCATCAGATCAGGGTTTAAGGTTAATTAAGATTAAAAGATCATTAATTGTGACATTGTCAATAGGTGTACACATATTGGCATAAATTTATATACATAAGGTCGGAAGTCACTTTAATCAAGTTGTATACGAAAAGTTAAAAGGGATTAGACTAGGACAAGCGGGAAGGAGGCGACATATGTACTAGGAGAGTAAGCATAGGAAGTGGCGAGTGAGGCGCAGGGCTAATGTAGCTACAGGGAAAATGAACCATTAGTTATTTTCGTAGGGGTTAAGAAATCAAGCTTAGACGCTTAAACCTAACCCTAACCTAGCCAATCCCCTAATGGAGTAATGTCTGTTTATAGACAAGTAAAGAAAACTTACGCCTAACCCTGTTTCTAAGTTTAAGTAGCACCAATTTGAAACATCCTGGAACTCACCCTGACAACTTTGGTGGATGCAGGTCAAAGCATACAGGATGGTCAGGAGTCAAGGAATTCAAGGTAGGGAAGCATCTACGCAAGCACTGCCAACACTGCCCGCGCCACCACCACCATCGCCCGAACTAGCCCTCATATTGCGCTCGTTGGAAGCCATCAACAAGACTTTAAAAGGGAGACAACCGGAAGGGACTGAAGTGGAACCCCCACCATCTGGAATGGGTAACCTAGAAGCATCAAGGGATTTAGGGGGAGGACCTCCACCTAAAGACATCACACGGGAATTGTAGAAGATCAAACTTCCAGAGTTTTTCGGGGGTCGCGCCAACGAACGCGTGGAAGCCTGGTTGGAAGGCATGACCAGGTGTTTTGCCTTAAGGGACTATGCGTCCAACTCAAAGGTGAAGATCACCATTTTTCAGTTAAGAGACAACGCCTTGAACTGGTGGGGCAACCTGGAAAGACAACTGCACCTTACCCCAGACACAGTATCTTGGGAACTTTTCGAGGAGAGTTTCCGAAGGAAATATCTACCGGCATACTATGAGGAACAACAGGTGGGGGCATTTCATGCCTTAGTACAGGGAAACAGAAATATAGAAGAATATGAGATCAGGTTTATGGAACTGGTCAAATATGTTTCGTATATGGAAAATGACCAACGACAGGCAGAGCGCTTCGTCTATGGATTGAACCCTAAGATAAGAGCTATTATGCGGATGTGGAAATCGTCTTCAGTAGCAGAAGCAGTGGAAAATGCGTGTTATGTGGAAGAACATATGAACTTGACCGGGGGTGCAAGATCGACATTTCCGCATCGCCCTGGATTTGTAGGAAAGGCCCCGAGGATATTTCCTAGGGGAGGGGGCTCGAGGCCACCGCCATATGGTAACAGAGTCGTGCTAAGGACAGTAGCTGCTGGGATTTCAATGGCAGCGAGTGCAACATCTCGTTCATCACCAACGGTGCAGACAGGACCATGACCATCTCAGGGAACAACGAGTAGGGGCAGGGGTTCCAGGGGAAGGAACTCATTTCAAAGATAGACACATAACAATGCACATGTTCAATCTAGTGTTACCTGTTGGGGGTGCGGGGGACCCCATTACCAGTGTGACTGCCCGGAGTTACAATTAGGGTTCGTGCATAGAGAAGGAAAGGCACCGATGGGGAGAGCAAGTAGCAGCCACCATATTTACGTAGTAGTTAATAACCGCCAGGCCGAACATCAATCCACGGTGGTGGAATCATCAGGTATGCTAAATCATATCAATGTTAAGATTTTGTTTGATTCTGGTGCGACATATAGTTTCATTTCCCCCTCTGCATTAGAAAAGAGTGGGTTGGCAACCTACGAGCACGATGACTTTAAACAAGTCGAGATGGCTTCGGGGGAAAAACAAGTAGTAGGACCTAGTGTCGATAATTGTATAGTAGACCTGGGAGTGTGTACTACCAGGTTAAAGGTATACGTCACTGCTCTTGGGGTGTATGACCTAATCATTAGAATGGATTGGTTAGCAGCTCATCGAGCTTTGCTAGATTGTTTCGCAAAGAGGGTGCTTTGTGTCGATGATGAAGGAAGACTAATAGAGATCCAGGGTGTACAGAGAAAAGTGTCACTATGCTTTATATCCACTATGAAGGTTAAGCGATGCTTGAGGCAAGGGTGTCGACTTTATGTAGTGGAAGCAGTGAATGAAAGGAAGGGACCCTCATTGGATCAGTATCTGGTATTGTCATAATTTCAAGATGTTTTTATGAACGAGTTACCAGGGTTACCTCCTGAAAGGGAGCTTGATTTTACTATTGAGCTAAAACTTGGTGCAGAACCAATTTCCAAGACTCCGTATTGGATGACAGCGCCGGAACTTTGTGAATTACAAACACAGTTGAAAGAGTTGCTGGACTTAGGGCTAATAAGGCCTAGTGTTTCACCCTGGGGCGCACCATTAATTTTTGTAAAGAAGAAGGATGGATCCTTACGACTGACTACAAGGACTTGAACCATGCTACAGTGAAAAATAGGTACCCGATGCCGCGAATAGATGACCTCTTCGATCAGATGAAAGGAGCAGCGATATTTTCAAAGATTGATTTGCGATCAAGGTATCATCAGTTTAGGATTAAGGAAGGTGATATCCCAAAAACTGCCTTTCGAACTCGGTTTGGACATTACGAGTTTGTTGTAGTACCTTTCGGATTGACCAATGCGCCAGCAGTATTCATGAGCCTCATGAACAGCGTATTTCGGAAGTACTTAGACCGTTTTGTACAAGTCTTTTTAGATGACATCCTCATCTATTCCAAGAATGAAAGAGAACACGAGGAACACTTGCGAATAGTGTTGTCCTGCCTTAGAGAGAAAAAATTGTATGGGAAGCTGTCGAAGTGTTCCTTCTTCCATAAAGAGATCCACTATTTAGGTCATATCATTTCCGGCGAAGGAATCTCTGTGGACCGAGAAAAGGTAAAGGCCATTATGGAATGGCCAATGTCGAAAAATGCCCATGAGGTGAGAAGCTTCATGGGGCTAGCAGGTGATTACTGGAGATTTGTGGAAGGATTCTCCAAAATAGCGAAGCCCATCACCACCTTGCAGCGTAAAGGGGTCAGGTATGAATGGACAGAAGAGTGTGATAGTGCGTTCATTGAGCTTAAGAGGTTACTAACTAGTGTGCCAATTCTACGAGTGCCGGATATGGAAAAGGATTTCATGGTCTACACGGATGCCTCAAAGAAAGGGTTGGGGGATGTGCTAATGCAGGATGGAGGAGTGATAACTTATGCATCAAGGAAGTTGAAGAAACATGAGGAGCTATACGCGAATCATGATTTAGAGTTGGTAGTTGTAATGCTAGCTCTGAAACTTTGGAGGCACTATCTTGTTGGGCAAAACTTTGAGCTCAAAATGGACCATCAAAGTTTAAAACATCTCTTCACTCAAAGAGATCTAAATGCCAGGGAAAGGCAATGGAGTGATTTTATGAGTGAGTACGATTTTGGTATATCGTACATCAAGGGAAAGAAAAATGTGGTCGTAGATGCCTTGAGTAGGAGACCACGTATCTTCTCCTTGGTAACCTTAAAGGTCAATCTAAGGGAACATGTGTTGACACAACTCCTTGGAGACAGTTGGTATTTAAAGGTTACTTCAAACCTCCAGAGTGGGAGGTAGTTAGACCCAAGGTATGAAGGATATAATCTGGAACCAGACGGATTGTTAAGATATCGAGGAAGGATGTACATCCCTGAGAATGGAGATATTCGAAGCATCATACTGAAGGAAGCCCATAGATCACTTTATTGTGCACATCTGGGAGTGAAGAAGATGTACGCAGATATGAAGAAGCTCTTATTTTGGGTAGGCATGAAGCACGATGTAGTCCATTTCGTCGTCAAATGCCTAGAGTGTCAACAGGTGAAAGCCGACCACCATCACCTGGCAGGCCTCCTACAACCACATGATGTTCCTATGTCCAAATGGGAAGTCATCTCTATGGATTTTGTTGTGGGGTTGCCACTCACATCCCATAGACACAATGCCATTCTTTTGATAGTGGATAATTTAACCAAGAGTGCTCATTTCATTCCGGT